>BJCM01265503.1:0-40485 GCA_018326385.1 Flaveria bidentis
CCCTGGGTGATTGGGTCGGCCTTGTACACAGTACACAGAACCCTTTCGAGGGATACAGTTGACCCTTTCGAGGGATACAGTTGACCCTTTCGAGGGATACAGTTGACCCTTTCGAGGGATATAGTTGACCCTTTCGAGGGATATAGATGGCCCATCACCCGTTTTCCATCGCGCATATAGTTGGGGTATTTCTCATTGGTCCATACAGAAAGTGAAAGATAAAGATAAAAGTTACAGACAAGGAATACAGTAAAGAGATCGAACAATATTTGTTCATATAGTTAATGCGTGCTCGCATATACAGTACAGAGTTGTATTTTACAGAAAAGAGTATTTCCATATACAACATATAGAAAGTATTTTATTACTTATAAAACTAGAGCTCACTCAGCAACGCTGACTTTTATACATTTTCAGGCGGCAGGTAATTATTGTTGAGGATGGTACGAGGGTGAAGCTACTCGGCAAGGAAAGACTGACATCCATTCGTATTCTATGTTACTGTTGTTTTGTAATGCAGTAAAACAATTCTTTTGTAAACAGATTAATGATGATGTATTGCTTAACAACAATATTTTAAATGAAATGAATGGTTTTTGATAAATCATTTCCGCTGCTTAAGTTTGAATAATTATAATGTTTAATGTTTTAATTGCTATGATTGACCAACTATGAGGTTTCCGGGAACGTGGCCTTACACTCAGTTTGTTTATACAAGTTTACTTGAAAACTTGGACTCCTTAGAGTACTAAATGTTCTCTAGATATGTTCAATACATTCTTAACTATGAACTGGGCTCACAGTTAAGGGGAACAGGTAATATTCTTTAACTGGGACAGATGAAGCCTGATATCTTTCAAATCTTGAGAAAGCCCACTGTTGGTTTCTCTGGGGTAGAAACAACCCTTGTCCTAAAAATGTTAGAGCTCATTGCTCAAGGTGACAACCTAGTAGTACCAGCTAGTGTTGAAACCACACCTCCCACCTTCCAACCACCTCAAAAATAACAAATCACCCTCACCTACCAAAGAGAACACAAATGAACCCCTATTCAGACTATTCATCTGTGCAGGCCCCTATATACTTACCCACACAGGAAGAAGTGGACACTGGAGCTCTCCCTTCTCCTAAGGAGCAGACCACTCCTATTACTTCAAAGATCACTGCTGAGGTTCCTCATGCTCAGCCTGATGTGCTCGCAAGCCCAAATGCCTTAAGCCTTCACTCTGAGTCTCAACACTCAAGTGATCAACCTTCATGGGATAGTTACCATCCCCAACCTTTGGACTTAAACCAACCCATTACTAACCTTGACTTCTATAGTGATGAAGATTTAGGTCTCAGTGAGTACTATGATACTCTCTTCTTTTCCACTACTTAAAAAAAGATGAGTACTCCTGAGGCTCCTATATCTAGCCCACATCACTCACCTATTACTGAGGTGGACACCTTTGAACTTGTTCAGGATGTCCATATGGAAGAGGCTCTCACTTTTGCAAGTGATTCCATCAATAAGAACTCAACCATGGCAACTTAGTCGATTGACACCTCAACTGAGGCTACCAGTGAGCAGAGGTTATCCCGCAGCCAAGAACCTGAAGCTGGTGGTGAGAATGAGGACTTTGGTCTAATTCTCTAATCCCCTAATGATTCTTTTGATGGAGATGAGGGGAATTTGAGACTAAAAGTGCAAAAACAGTCACAAACATGCACCTATTTAGACTCCATGGTTAGCCATCTTGAATCTCAAGTGAGTACCTTCCAAAATAGGGTCAATGATTAGTAAATTGAGATTTCTTATCTTAGGGAAAAACTAGTTGGGAGACCTTTAAAAGGAGCTCAATGAGGAACACAAGAACCTTTGAGTATGATTGACCTAACTCCTAGCTCACCTATGCAAGAGGGCGATACTACCAAAAAGGGGGAGAAAGTCATTACAGTCACAGAACCTGGGAGTTCTTAAGGGAGTGTGGACATTGAGGACTCACCATCCTCACTTGCAATTGTGCATACTCAGCAACTTCGTCAAGTTCACATTGATGTGGACTCCATAGACTCCAACATACAGAGTCTGTTTGAGGAAGGAATACCAAGGGCTATGTCATCTCCACCAACTTCAAATCACATTATTGGGTGGATGTATGATGAAAGCAGAAGAGCCCTTATTATTCTTAGAGTTCAAGGACAACAAGAGGTCTTTGATTTTCAGACCTTGAACTTCTATGAAAGTCTGGATCTAGTCAACATGCCACTTGTCAATCAAAGCCAATCAAGACAAGCTGACAAGCTAGCTCAAATAATCCAAGACAGGATCACTGCAGGGTTCAGCTTCAAAAGAATACTAAGGCAATCAGGCAATGCCAGCGGTCAACTGGATGTTGAAGCAGATCCTAAGATTAGTTTCATAGGGGAAACCATGACTGAAGGCCCAGTGGCAGAACCTGAGAGCCCTGTCTCATCATCATCAACTGTTGTAGAGTTTCATACCCTTTTTGAGACACCTACCGGTGAAGGTGCATCTCAACCTCTCTCTAGCCAGAGCTTGGAAGCTACACCAAGCAATGAAGGCCAAAGCTCTCTCCACCCTAAGTCACAAAGGTCTATTAGTGACAAAAGGAAAAGAAAGATGACTTCTGAGGAGATTGTGAATGAGGAGAGAGAGGAAAAGGAAGCTGAGGGGAGAAAGTTCCTCTACTGGGTCTGCGAGACTCATGGAAACTACTATTAGAACTGCCCCCAGCCTAAACACTCAGTATGATGAGTTAAGGGTAGTTAGGATCAATTACTTGCAGACCAAGAACTATGACATTGATAATGTCATTTCTCTCCCCTTAGAAGAATTGAATGAACTGGTTGACATGGAAGTGTCAAATGAGAGGAAAGAGGCGGAAGATGCAGAGCTACTAGTACAAATCAAAGAAGAAAGAACAAAGAAAAGATTGTACAAGCACATGCCTACTCTCTCCTTAGTTCAAGAAAGTCTTGCACAAGAGGATGTGGTTCAACAAGAACCTCAGGTAGACAGAGAAGAAGATAGGATCAAAATGATCAACTACCTGAGTGCCACAGGCCTTTATCAGACAGATGCACTTCTTCCCTTATCCTATGACTATATTGAATTTGAGTACCTCAAACAACTTGAACATGAGATAGTTAAGGAAAGAAAGATCACTAATAGAAAACTAAGGGAAAAGACTACAAAGTCAAGAGCCATCATCAAGAAGAGTATGAAGAAGTCAACAAACATGCAGAGGATGATGAGCTTCTTGAAGCTATATGGATTCTCTAGAAGGAGACTTGGCCCTATGTCTCTGTCCACTATGGATGAGCATATCAGGGTAATCAAGCAGAAGATCAAAAGTAGAGAGTTGATAGACTTACACTCCCCTCCAAGTCAAGCTCCACCTAAAGGGGAGGTTAAGGTTGAACAACTTGAGAAAAGACAACCTGAACCTCCTGCTGATACTTAGCAAGCTTCATCTTCTGATCCACAGCAGGGTCAGACTCCCTCTCCTTCTGAACCTGTGAGAGAGGAAAACCCAACTGAGAAAGAAAAAGAAGAACAATCAGGTGTTGCAAGCCACTCTTCTCAGTTAAAAGGAACAAAAAGAAAGAAAATGATGGCTTCAAAGCCAAATCCAAAGAAGAAGAAAGAAATATCCTTTTCAGAACCTCAGGATGAGTCAGAACATCCTGAGGATATGCAGCCAAAAGATGCTCCATCATATCCCATTCAAACAGCTCCTCTAGCATCAGGAAGACCCATTCAGTCCTGGACATATACCACAAATCCAGAAGATGGCATGTCATTAGAGATCAAGGCATTGAGAATGTCTATTTATAACAAGAGATGTTCAATCTGCCCTTGCATATTTGAAGTCTTCAAGTGTTTTGGTAGTATCAGCCTAGGGGAGTTTGTAAAGATTATATGTAGAGGCTGATGCAACCTAAACACCCAAAGTCTCTCCTGCATGCATGCACATGGGTACTCAAGAAGAATGCTTCGAAAGTTTCACACAAGCAACAGAAATATTCTAAGTATGAAATCTTCCGAAGCCAAGACCAATATCTTCCGAAGCCAAAGACAGTCTTCCGAAGCTTCAAAGACAAAGTCTTCCGAAACTTACATTTGAAGACAAATTTCTTTCGAAGAGTTTTGAAGACATGCTTTATCTGATTTACTTTTCCATAAAGCTGGACACCTTTCCGCTGCAACTCTGTAAACTCACCAATTTCATAAGTTGGGGACTTGCTTTTAGTAACAGTACATTAAGGTCTTGAGTCTATAACTTTCTACTTCATGTACTTTATCATTTTTCTAATATATAGGATGTGAGCTATTGCATGTCATAGTCACTAGTCAAATGGCAATCTGCCTTTGGATTTACAATTGAATTTTTTTGTGTCTACTCAATTGTATCTAGCTGGCCTTCAAAGTATGGCCGGCTGTAGGATGTAGTATACGTATCTCAAGTACTTGTAACTTTCTAGGTATTCTTTCTAACATCTTTAATAGAATTTGAGAAGCCAATATACTGCAATCTTGAAAACTATCTCATTGTGTATTTTTGCTATCTTGTTCTGTCTCATATTTAATTGTATTTTTAGTATCATTACTAGAGGTTAACAAATTTCAGTGTTTGATTATTTGAGTGTTCTTAGCAACTTTCCTCATTGTGTTGTTGTGTTGTATTTGCATACCCTTCATCGGTCCTGCAATATATATATATATATATATATATATATATATATATATATATATATACATATATATACATGCATATATATACATACATATATATATACATGCATATATATACATGCATATATATACATACATATATATATATATATACACACACACACATATATATATACATATATTTAGATATGTTAATTTTTAAGATTTTAAAGATAATCTCTTGATTTACGTTTGACTAGAACAAAGTTTCTATATTGTTAATCATTACACACTTTTATCAAAATCAAAATCAAAGCTGAATTATATTCATCTTATTTATTGATCAAACCTAAATTCAAACTTTATTTTACGGAGTCTGTACTTGGATCGAGCACCAATTCAAAAGTCACAACTAAAAAACCTCTCGCTAAACCTATCGAAACATGGGTTTATTCACTAGTTATGATATACGATTCCGGATTGATTAAAATATGTTTGAAAGGTAGGGTTGTTGGATGTTGAAGATAGCGACATGAAGGAGGGGTAGATGAATAATTTATACTAGATATCATTGAAGTGAAAATAGATAAAAGTATGGTATAATGAGTGAAAAATAAAGATTTTTAGAAGAAGATGCCTAGGAATCATGTAATCTTTGTTATATTACAATTTGTATGTTCTGTTCATAATCATCTTCATGATGTTACATAAGGTTTACATATGTGCTTATGTATACGTATGCAAGTTACACATGGCTACATATCTATATACTGTAATTTTTATTTAGATTCTAAAAAATATCTTTACTGTTACGTATATGTGACTTTTCAAATTACACATAACTCAATATACATATAAATCGAGCTTCATATATAAAACCATGTCTGCATATATGTAAATTTTCAAGTTTGATAAAATGTTTTGCACTTATTATTTGTGTTATAGTAACATATACGTGAATGACAACCATCGCGTATACATAGTAAGATATATTAACGTGAATTAAATGGGTAGAAGATTTGAGATTCAATTTAATGGTTAAATTTGAGCTTGTTTGTTTAACGTATACATAACATAGTTCTTCATAACACCATAACACAATCTTACATATACGTAACACATTTGTGGGTATTCATATAAGGCTGATGCAACCCAAAACATCCAAAGTCTATCCTGCATGTATGCACAGAAGTACCAAGTAGAATGCTTTGGAAGTTTCACACTATGCCTTAGAAAATTATTCTAAGTGTGAAATCCTCTGAAGCCAAAACCAATATCTTCCGAAACCGAATATGAAGTCTTCTAAAGCTTCAAAGATATTTGATCTATTAAGCTTCTTAGTATCAACATGTGACTCAGTTCCCCATTTAATCCGTTAAGTGTTCTAACTCAACTCTTCTCATTGCGTGTTCTGTTGTGAATAATCATCCCTTAAACGGTTCTGCAACATTGTTACATATACGTAACACACTATTAGATGTTGTAAGTGACCACCTTAAACGGTCCTACAACATGATAATTAATAACATAATAATTTAATACATTAAAAATGATAACAAAATAACACATAGTGTTATCTTTAATAACATAAGTTTTGAAAAATACATTGGTAAAATAATATCATTGTATGCTACTAATTATAAAATATAATCATAGATAACAACAAGTTTATATAATTTATAAAAAGCAATGACAAAAGTAACATATTATGTTATCTTGAACACTAAATAACATAATTGTGTATTTCTAATTGTAAAAAACAATGATAAATAACAAGTTAAAATAATTTATAAAAGTAATAACAAAAAATAATACAAATAATCTAAAACGTAAAACAAATTGATAAATAGATATAACAAATTATAAAAATAAATATATGACACAATGAATTAATATATGACATAGTGAACATATTATACACAATAAGTTTATCTATTTGACACAAATATGAAAATTCCTACTTTATAAAACAATAGAAGATACGCGTCAAACCCCCGAGTCTGTTTTAGTACGTATTTTAAGATTAAACATATTTTTATTATAACTCTAATGTTTAAATCGCTTAAAAAAACTAGTAACTGCTTAAAAACTTTATTTGTACTAGTGGATAGCTAGCTAGGGTGGAAATGACTACATGAATCATGGATAGAGTGCCGGTTGAAGCCAAAACATCACCAAAATAAGGTTAGATAAGGCTTAGCCAATACGTATCAATGTCGAAGCAATTTGTTGAATTTTGTGGCTGTAGGTTAATTCTTTTTAAGATAAGGTAAGGGTATTTTCACCTCTCATTTGACTGTACATTGGTAAGTTGCATGCTAGTACTGGTCCCCAACACTTCTTCATCTCTCCATTGATTTCTATGTGATGTCTATATGTGGATGTTCTTTTATGCGATGAAGTTTGTATTTTGTCTAATTGTGCATAGGGGCCTGCCCAAATTCTTTTGTTATGAAATATCATAAATTCCAAGAGATGTCATGCATTTGTTATGAAATATCATAAATTCCAAGAGATGTCATGCATACTTTTTGCTGCCGTACATTGTCTATATTATTTAGCATGTTTTTCACCTATGTTTCTATTTAACAATACTCTACTAGAACATTTTGCCACTAATATCACACCGGTCTCATATGATGCGAAGGCAAACAATTATTTAACGGTCATGAGGATGAGACATCAATTTATCATACACTAAACGAGAGTCTACTCATTCTAGTTTGCAAATTTTATACGCCACACTTTGAACTCCGTTTCTTTTGACTACTAAAGTCTGAATAAGCAGACATGTACGTTTATAGTCTATAGACGTATTCAATTCGATCATCGTCCATCTAACAATCTAACAGTTTGTGCAACTTGATTCTACTTTTTCTCAAGACAAATTAATAAACAACTTGATGGGAATCTGTTAAATAAACGGAAACACTTAATTAGTATCAATATTGTTGTTGAGAATATCTCCCTGGCTACCCTAACTAGGAGTTCATGTTATCCTCTATGCGTAAGAACCAAGAGATGATCGATCATGGATGCGCGTCTTAATTTAAAGAATCGTATAGTCAAATTAGTAGCATGCTTTTAACCAAGCCATGCACGGTGAAAGGTGGATATAGGCCTATGAATTAACCGAACGTTCATGAATTGTTCGTTTATTTAGAAAATGAACAAACATGAAAAAACATTTAAGTTCGTTTAATTAAAAAAACAAATATGAACACATGTTTTGTTCGTTCGTTTACGTTCATGAACGTTTGTTTACGCACGTTCATATATGTTTGTTCAATTCGTTTGTTTATGTTCATTATATATACATATATATACATATATATACATATATATACATATATACATATACATATATATACATATATATACATATACATATATATATATATATATATTATGCTCAGTTATGTTACTCTATATTTTGTTCTTTTATGTTCATTTGTTATTGTTCATTTGGGTTCGTTTATGTTCTTGAGGTGTTCATTTAACTTTCAAAACAAGCAAACATAAACGAACACAAACATTTATATATTCTTAATAAACGAACATGAACAAAAAATCATGTTTGATTATTTGTTCATGTTTGTTCGCAATTGGTAAAAGTTAAATGAATGAATACAAACATGTTGATCTTTATGTTAGTTCGGTTCATTTACAATCCTAGGTGGATAGAAGCCATGAAAACAGAAATACAAGCCCTTGAATAAATTAAACTCGGACTCTAAGCCCCAACCTGAAAAAAACATGCCTTTGATTTAAAATGGTTTCATAAAATAGAATGCAAATCCAAATGAGAAATCAAAAGATACAAATCCCATCTCGGTGTAAAGGGTTTCACACAAACCAAAGGGGTAGATTTTCATGACATCTTTGCACTTGTTGTAAAATTAGTAACTGTTAGAACATCGCTTGCCTTCTTCGTTAAAAGGGATTGGATCATTCACCAACTTGATGTTAACAATCCATTTGTACGTGGTGACTTAAAATGAGGAAGTGTAGATGACGATTCCTCAAGTATTTATGAAGAAACATGAAACTAGAGTATGTCATTTACAAAAGTCATTGTACAATCTAAAGCAAGCCTCACATAATGTCACACCCCGATAATCGCAGCGGAAGGTTATGAAACGTGGTGATAACGGAAGTTGGAGTTAATCCAACAATTATAGTCAAACGTGATTAATAATACCGTCGGTTATGTAAAACCATACATTTAACGTTCTAAACAAAGTCATGATAGTATTTTATCAGTAAAAAGTTATACAACTCGAGATTAGATGCAATACATTTTCTTTTATTCATTAATTTAGTAATACTTAAGGACATTTGAAACGTTTGACTCTCCATAGACTTAGCTTGGATATTCAACATAGAGCTTACCTATAACCCTGAAAACCATGAAGAGTAATAAAATCAACAAAAAGTTGCTGAGCGATCAGGGTTTTTAGTCTTATAAACAATCAGTTTTAAAAACAATATGATGAAAGGAGATATAATATACTCAACTTATTCTAGCTAGGTACTATGACTAATTCAGGTCATAAGTCCATAATCAAACCAAGAAACAGGTTGTTGCCCCTCAATAGTCCAAACATATAATATGACCGGTGTGACTCGTCGCGAGAGTGGGCCATTCTAACCCGATAGATCTACTAATATAGTTAGTGGCCTCTCTGAGGTTAATGATTATGGGAGGATTTAGGGGCTCAATAGTATACATCTATACTACTGACCCAACTTATACTACCATTACATATATTATCCATTTTGACCATCATATACATTGAAATATAGTTTTTCATACTTTTTCCCCAAAATAGTTAAATAAATACAAAATTTAAAATGGGCCGAAGGACTCACCTTGAGTGCGATTAACGAAAAAGCCAACGTGCTAGACTCCGAGCAATTAAACCCTAATTATATGCATCATGGTCAATATATGATGATTTATGCTTACGAGAATGCTTTTCACCCAACCTATTTGGTTATTTTAAGAATAAAAATTGTCTTTAATATTTTAAAATGTTTTGGTAAATTTCTTGTAATAATTTATTTATCTTTCATAAAAAATATATGAATTATGACACATCCGCTCTATAAACTAAGATCTTACCCTAACATATTCTTAATGTTCATCACTTAATCAATATCATAGTTATCTGATGTTTATTTACTATATTTCTTAACTAGTTAATCTAAAGTTACAAAGTCTTAACTTTTATATTTTGTATTATATATTTCTAGTTGACCTATTTTAATGATAATTTTTATCTATTATTTTGCTAAATAGTGGATTTTTATATAAAGTTTCTTTTATAAACCCATTGTTATAATCGTTTACGATTATTTTATCAATAATAATATGTTTGATATTTTTTTTAATAAAACCCATTTATTTTTAAAATCTAGTTATTTGGGATCATTTTTAAATAAGGTATATATATATATATATACATATATATATATTATTCAATTTACTTTATTATTATTATTATTTTAGAAAATCTAAAGTATTTATTTGTCGTTCTAGTGGTGTCCTTTTGTCATAACGTCCCGTTAGTCCCATATATAGTCTATATCTTAGTTCTAGTTCTTGATTCATTATTCGTCAAACTTTATTTTTAATTATAATATGTCCAAGTACTTAACGTTTTCCTTTTATTGTTTTTTCAATTTGTCCTAACTTTTGATTAGTAATGTCATCAAGTCTCAACTTAGTCACTTTCCTAAGTCATCACATCCATAACAATTATCCATCCAATATTTTCACCTAATTGTTCCTTATAAGGCCGTAATCAACTAAACTTCCATTTTCATGTTCATACATACATACATACGCGACATATACATACATATATACATTCTTACAACCTAAATCATCCAAATAACATGATTTTATCAAACTAATATTATTACCAATAAACATTTCAGTTTCACTTAATCATTTAAAAACCCATTTTATATCCAAATTCATTAAACAACCATTTTCATACAACCTTTAAGTGGGTGAACTAGGGTTTTTTCAAGATTTTTATCTTGATCATAATGCATGAACAAATATTAACAATCCAATGGAATACCTTGAGTAACTAGAGAATTGTAACCCCACACAATGTAAGCACAAACTTTTTCTCTCGATAACACTTCGGGTTCTAGCCTAAGATCTTACTAGAATACATTGAGAGAGGAGTGAAAGTTACTAAAGGTGGTGGTGAGATTGGGGTGGTAGAGAGAGAGGGGGGTTGTCGGTCGTGGGGGTGGTGATGGTGCTTGTGGTGACGAGGTGGTTGATGGTAATGATGATGGCGACGTGGGGTGGTGGTGTGGTGCAGGCGGTGGTGAGTGCAGGCGGTGGTGGGGTGGTGGTGACGAATGGGTGTGTAGTGGTGATGTGGGGAATTGGATAGAGTGAAGAGATGAAGGGTTATGTGTAGTGTGTGGAGTGTGTTTGGGGAATTTGTAGAGATTGGATGACTTAATTGTCATCCGCACTCTACACCCAATATTATTATTATAAATAATTTTCTTAATTATTATTATTAGAATTATTATTATTATTATTATTATGTTTGTTATTTTTATTAGTATTGTTTGTTTATTATTTTCCAACGTAGCGGTTAACCGGTTTCAAGGTTAGTTAGAATCATTAGTGTAGGGGTTTTTAAACTAACCGGGTATAATAATATAAATAATCATAAATTTATTATTAAAACGGCTTCGAGCGTTGACCTGATTTGATCGGGTGTCACACATAACTCACATAATTGATACCAAATAATTACAACAGTTTTGGTTTCCAAGTTTATTAGTTTCCATTCTTTCTATGTATGAATTACGTACAAATACTTTAGTATCCTCTTTTGTATTATTATCATAATAAGAAATCATATCACACCCTTGATACCATCGACTTTAATATTTTCTATAGTCTTACGACCATCATAGAGCAAATGGACATATGATATATTCACTAGTGGTTTGATGACTACATAATGCCATTTGTCACATGCTGATTCGATCGAGGTTGTTAAGGAGGATAAATTCATTGGTTTTTTATGGCAAGGAATAAGGAAGGGCTTAAAAAATATTGATTTGAGGGTGGGACCTAGTGGCACGTGGAGGGTAGCTGCCTAATAGGATTCCTACAAGACAATAGATGTTTGTTTCCAAATCTCCTCTAGTTTTTCTCCACCAATTATCATCTATCTCCCACGTGTACTATGACCCCATCTCACCTTCTTTTACATCTATTATCTGTATATAATATTCTAATACATCCTTGCTCTCTTGCCTCATGGTTGATCGCTTAAGCTAGCTCTAATCACTCTCATACTTACTAAAGAAGTTAATTAAAAGCCTACTTATGTTATTATAGGATGGGTGACTCTTCGGCTTCATACATACGCATGGTATGGTAACAACAACAACATTATCTAAAAATATGGGTTTTGTATTACTTAGATGATCATATAACATGTTTTTGATTTAGGTGCAACATATGATCGAGAAGTGTTTGATCTTTCACATGAGCAAAGAAGAGTGCATCGAAGCCCTTTCAAAACATGCAAACATCAAACCAGTCATCACTTCAACCGGTTAGTTATTTTTCATCATCCATTACTTATATTGTCATATAACACACGTACATACATATGTAAAGATCACTTGAATGCAAGCATGTATGTTTGTAAACACATGCGTCATATCATCCCTTTTCTTGATCTTATTTTTGATGGAAAAAGTTGATATTTTCCATTCACACATATAGAGAGTTAAAGATATGAGTGACAACATAGTTTTGAGTTTCCTCAACTTTTATTTCTCTTTAATAACCTGAATATTACCAGTCATAGGTACTTTAATGTGTGTGTCTACATAATATCTGCTGTAACATGATAACATTCAACTCATACATCCATAACCTAACATATGGAGACCTCCTCTAATGAAAATGATCCGATCAGACAAAGTGACCTTAAAGATCATTGGATCTGGTTGTGGTTCGAGAAAAGTTTGAACATACAAGTTACTTTTTACTAAATGTATTAAATATAAACTTTGCGCGAGTTTAATCCGTATAATCAGTTTCATTTTATGTTAAATTGATATGACAAAAATTACCACACTGCCTAAGTCAAAGTCTCACCATAGTCCATTTGCCAAGTATTACTCAAATGAATATAATTAATGTTACTATGCAGTGTGGAATGAGTTAGAGAAAGAGAACAAAGAGTTCTTTGAGTCCTACTCACAGTCTCAATCTTCAAGTGGATCAAACCGGATGTCAGAAGCGGAGACTAGCGAGTTGATCAAAAAGATCATATCTGACAATCAATCAAACAACACAGATAAAGATGATGATTAATCAACTTTTATTTAAACAACTAAATTAATTCTAGTATTGAATAACCTAGGTGTGTATGTATGTAATTATAGGGTAGTACCATATATAATTAAACATCTTAATTTTCACCCTAATCAAAGTGAAATGTCTAGATTGCCCATTGATAATAATTTGGTTGTTTACAAAATGACATATGGGCATTTTAGTAAATTTGGGTGGGGGTGGGGGTGGGGGATATTGAATCTCAGTGTATCAAATTTGATGGGAAGCAGTCACTGTCGAATGCAAGTCTTGCCCATATAATATGTGTAACACTGATGTAAGGGTTGTCCCTTTGTTTTGTTGTTATGTTTATGTATAATAAATTAAGCTAAAATTGTTGGTCCCAGAATATTGAATTGTCTATATCATAGTATACTATACTTTGTTTATTTTCATATTAGAATGTAAGTAACTGTTGTTTGATCACTCATTGATAATGGTTTGGTAGTTGTCCTAAGTATACATTTCACGGACAAGTACATTTGCATTGGCTCTTAATAGTAAATCTTAATTAGCTGGTTATTGATTATCTAAATTTGATTGTAATAAAAACTTGTATTAACACACCATTACCGTTTTACATATGCTCTATAGATTTGACAAAATTGATCAACACGCGCACCCTACTAAATAAATGTATATCATTGTCCCTGAGATCTGTTGGTACTAATCCACAGAATTCCAATGGCATTCGGTTAAAGATGAAAAAAGGTCCTAAAGTGTAGATTTTGTTAGGTCTGATGGGAATCATTGTTAATGAAAGATTCATCCGTAATTCAAGTTGAAGATAAGATTGTTAATATAAGATTCATTCTTTTTTGTCATGTTAGTGTGAGGTGCATTTTCGACTGGTTATTATCGCTAAGTAAAATATTAGAATTGTAGCACTTGGAACATGATGCTCCAATGGTACCCTAGAAATCAACGTGATTGTATGTGGTGATATTACGTCAACAAATTGATGTGGGTGGATGATGCTTCGATTTACATAATGTTACTCATCCTCTTAATCTAAGATAGCACGAGTTAAGAACACAAACATGGTAATGGGTTGGTTACGTCTATCAACCATGTCAAATGTCTCCTAATAACCGTACACTAGCATATTATTTCTTAATCTGTAATATTAATTAATATATTTTTTTTGCAAGATGCGATGATATAGGTTTTGGGTAGAGAGTGCCCAATCATTGGTAATTACAATTTTACTATAATGAGGTATGATCGAAAGAGTTGCACGTTGGCTCGAAGTAAACCGAACATATATATTTATTGGCTATATTTAATTTTGTTTTGTGTTTATTTAATAAATATTTAGGGTAAATAGTTTTAACCCATAAAGTAAGTTAACTAAAAAAGTTTAAACTAAGAGATAACCACAAAACGACAAGTGGTTAAAATTGGATAGTGACTCGAAAAGGTAAATAAAGGGACCCGATATACAAATATTTTGTAGGTGTTATGTGAACCCCCGTTAACTTTTATTCATAGCTCTTGAAGCCCCTTACGGGTCGTAAGAGGCCTACAAAATTTTAAATATCATATTCAGACACTCATGACCGTGAAGTGATCTCATGACCCACTAATAGCCTTACGGCCAGTGAATGTATTACTTCATGGCTTGTAAAATGTCTAAGGAGTAGTAAAGGATTTCTGAATATTATCATTTGAATTAATTATTCCTCCGTTTTTGTGTTTCTACGTTTCTTATAATTATTTGATGTGGTGTATTATTACTCGTAAAACATGTGTTAGTTGTTTTAACGTAACAATATAAATCAAGATAAATAAAATGTTAGATTGCGAAAATAATAGAAGGCGTACGAATTAATTTGCTGTCAACTCACATAAAATTGTTGAAAGTATTTTGAAACTTACTAATAACCATAATTGGTAGAGTGACAAAAATTGGTCTCGAAGTATTATGCAGTTTTTAAGTAACAGAGATGCTCAATTATGTATGGTGTATTACATAGGTATTGTGTATCTCCACTTACAATTTTAGCAAAGGCTACTTGGGAACGTATCATTAAGGTCAGATGTAAAATTTTAAAATTAGTAATTGTCAAAAAACAAATTGTAGAAATCTATCTTTTTATTTCTTATTTTATAGCATATTCAAGCGTGGACAAATATACAGATAATCTTGCGATTTGAAAAAAAATACATGGAATAGAAGAGTTGTTGGGACCCGTTAATGGAAATAAATATGCAGATAGAGTACCGATCTATCTCATGCTCTACGTGAAGTTGATACGGTAATATTATTTTTGTGTTATAATTATGATCTAATTTTAATAAAAAAGATTATATAATTGTGATTTCATTTTAATAGGTGTACATACCAATCATTAATAACAACGAAAATTGTTATCTTTTTAAGATTTTTATGAAGTCACTACAAATTCACAATCTTTCCATATGAATGGAGTCCAAATATGTATGATGATTTGGGGTGCATGTAACACCCGGATAATTTTTTTGAAGCCGATGAAACAAGAAAAAGAAATAAAAGTCCAACGCCGAGGGACCAAACTCGCCAACGAGAGAAAGTTGGGTGAGTGGGGGTATTTAAAGGGAGAGGACTGCCCTTACCATCTCCCCACACCCACAAAATCAACTAAAGAGAGAAAAAAAGAGAAAAGAAGAGAAAGGTTGGTTCGAGTGGATTCAAGCTTGCAAAATCGTTGTGTAGAGGGTCCAAATGAAGCTCTACTTCTCGGTGTTGTTTGTGTGAGTTCTAGGACCCCTCTTTTAAACATTTTTGGTCGATTCTAGGGCTGGAACACATCTGAATCTGTATTTGTATGTGTGTGTGTTTGACCCATTTGAATGTGTTTGCGTGTGATGCGTTTGGAGTTTGTTTCTTGGCTTGTGTGTGCTTGAATGGTGTTGTGGTATGCATTCCTAAGATTTAGGATAGTTGATTTGGGCTTAGAATGAGTTTGGATGAGCTTGGAAGTCAAAAACGCCAGATTGGGTTCGGGATGAACTGCATTTTGCATCAGCTAGGGCTAGGCGAACGAATGAAGGCCATACGGCCCAATCAGGTGCGATTGAGGTTCATTCGCATGATCGAGGTTCATTCGCACGATTAGGGGCCAGTCACATGGGGAGTCATGCGACTGAGTGTCCAGCCGCATAAGTGCTCATCCGCATTAGTTTCATCCGCGTTGGTCCATTCGCATTAGCTCCATTCGGATAGGACTCATCCGCATTGTCCATCCGCATGATATTCAGTCGCATAAGTGCTCATCCGTATTAGTTTCATCTGTATTTGTCCAATTGCATGATGTTCAGTCGCCTGGAGGCCATGCGACTGAAGGGTGTCCATACGCTCGAATAGGGCTGTTGTACCCGAGGAAAAGCATAGTTTAATTATTGACTTTCGGGGGAAAGTGCAGATGTAAGTTTTGACATGGAATTCTCGTAAGCTCACGTAAGATGATTTTAGAGGCCTTAGTGGTTATGTTGGGCATGATGATGATGATGTTGCATGTTTATGCATGATGTATGTATGTATGTATGATGCCCTGTATGATGATAATGACTATGTATAATGATGTTCCTTATTATGTACGTTTAACTTTCCCGTGTTACGTTGAACAATAATGAATGAAATGAAAGTATTATATAACGTAAAATGGAAGATAATGAAAAGTGGAACATGATGAATGAATGCATGCATTAATGAATGATAAAAGTAAAGAAAGGCTTGCAAGCAAATGTATGGAGGTGCACAGCCAATGAAGGTGTTAGCTCAACGGTGTGCGGGTTAGCTACCCTGAAGGATGCACACTAGGGTCTAATATTTGTGATTGACCATATGTATGGGATCCTTTCCGCTTGCCCTATGTACTGGAGTCAGCTTCATGCACAATGTTCAAGGTCTATGAAAGACCTCAGGCTCAATTACCTGCTTCGTGCACAATGTTCGGGGTATAGCATATGACATTGGTCCAAAATGAAAGTAAAGAGATAAGTGATGAATGTACTTGACCTAGGTACTGGAGCCAGCTCCGTGCCCAATGTTCGAGGTCTATGAAAGACCTCAGGCTCAGTTACCCGCTTCGTGCATAATGTTCGGGGTAATGTACATGTCATCGAAAGTAATGAACGTACGAATGAAGGATGAAAGAGTGAATGAATGAATGATGAAGATAATAATATTATCTTTGTGTACGTATGATGTATGATCGCATGAAAGTAAAGAACGGTTTTAACAAAAGAAATGTATGTTTTATTTAAAACTAGAACTCACTCAGCAACGTGGACTTTTATGTGTTTCTATTTGGCAGTAATGGTTGCTGAGGATGGCACAAGGCGGCTACTCAGCTGTTTTGGATGACATCCATATTTATAATGCTTTTGTGATGTAATGCAACTTGGGTTTTGTAATTGGATTACGATGTATTATTTTGCAAAAGCTTTTATATTGAAATGATATGTCTATTTTAAACGTTCTGTAGCGATATTTTTATGATGCCTAAATGTAATTATATGTTTTATGTGCAATGATCGACCAGCTGTAAGCGTCCCAGGAACGGGGCCTTACAAGTTGGTATCAGAGCCAAAGTTTAAGTGAAATGGGTAAAATTTTAAAATAAACCTTAACTTAAATTGAGAATGGGACGGAAAGGGAACGGATGCCAATCTGAGTAGCTGCGTGCCATCAGGTATTTTCGTAATGTTAACCGGTACTTAGGGTATGAAGAGTAAAGTAAGTGGCTAATCACAACTGGCCACTGTAATTAGGAACTTACTATACTTGACATAAACTAAGCTGTTTCCTTGAATGACCATGTTGGTGTTTGAATGTTTCAGTGTGTGTGTGAATGGCCGGTGGTAGATCTTTGAAAGACTCTCGTGGTGGAGGTGGTGGTGGACGTGGTGCTAGACCATGGGTCACAAGAGGAAGAACCAGAGACAAAAAGGTGGTTCATGAAGAACCCGAGACCCCTCATCCGGAGGGTGGTGATGAGAGTGCAAACTTGAGGACCGAAGTTATCAAGGCTGTACGGGAAGGGGAAAGGAAAGAGAGTAATAGGTCCGTGGGAGGACGGGAGCAACCAGAGCCTGAAACGGTTCTCTTGGATGATGAAGAAGAGGAGGAGGAAGAACAGCCCCTGCAGGAGGTGACACGAGGCTGTAATTATGGGGCGTTTCAAAGATGCAAGCCCCCTACTTTTGATGGTAACGACACTGCTGCTGCTGCTCACCAATGGGTGAGAGAAATGGAAGTTGTGTTAAATATCAACGAGTGTCGGGAGGATCAGAAAGTAAAGTTTGCTGCCCATTCTTTTGTGGCCTCGGCTTTATGCTGGTGGGACAACATTGTCCAAGCTGAGGGTAGCAAGGCTATTAAGAGGATGAGATGGTCCGAGCTAAAGAAGTTGGTGATTGAGGAGTTCTGTCCTCACCCGGAGATGGACAAGGTTGAGAGGGAGTTCCTGCAGCTGGAGGTGGAAACCATGACACATTAGTAGTACACTACAAAGTTCAACGAGATGACACATCTGGTGCTGGATCAGGTGACGCCTCTGTCGCGGAAGATCAAGAGGTACATTTATGGATTGTCGGCGGATATCTGCAGGCACATGATCGCCGCCCGACCGAGCACGTTTAGGTCGGCGGTGGATTTAGTTGGGAGATTGTATGATTAGAGGGCTGTAATGGTGGTGGCTGAAGGTAGCAAGAAGGGTGGTGGTGATTGGAACTGGAATGGTAAGAGGTTTGGTTAGGGTGATGCCCGACGGGTAACAAGAAGGCACGGGTGGACGATAGCCATGTAGTCACATCGGGGACGAGAGCGAAGAAGTGTGGCAAATGTGGGAAGGAGCACAGCGGTGAGTGTAAATGGGGGTTGAACATCTGTTTCAAGTGTGGGAAGCCTAGTCATATGGCTGGAGATTGCAGAGGTGCGAGGTGTTTCAACTTTGGGGAAAGTGGCCATATTAGTAAGATTGTAAGAAGCCGACGACTGAGGGTTCCGGGGTGAAAAAGAGGAGGAGTGAAGGACCAAGGGCGAGCACCAGGGCATTCATTATGACACAGGAGGAAGCTAGAACGGACCCTGATATAGTGTCAGGTACGTTTCTAGTAAACCAAACTTTAGCTTTCGTGTTATTCGATTTGGGTACCAGTAAAAGTTTTATTTCTGCTGCTTTCTATGCTAAGCTGCCTGTTAGTAGTAGACATGTTGATGTGCCCTTTGATGTAGAAACTGCCATAGGTAAGTCTACGAGGATTTCTAAGATGATAAGAGACTGTTATGTGGAACTAGAAGGTCATAAGTTTCCTGGTAGACCGTTCGTAATGACCTTAGGCGGGTTAGATTTTGTTCTTAGGATGAATTGGTTGGCGGACTTCAAGGCGAACATTGTGTGTCGCAAGAAGATGATTCGTTTGACAGCGCCTGACGGGAGTTTGGTAACTATTTATGGGGATCGGGTCACGACGATCCCAAAAGTAATCTCAATGGCGGTGGCAGGAAAGTGCATGAGGCATGGATGTAGTGCCTACTTGGCTTATGTAAAGGATGTGGACACACCAACACCACAACTATCTGATGTACCGGTTGTGTGTGACTTTCCAGACGTGTTACCAGAAAATTTATCAGGAGTGCCACCTGACAGAGAGATCGAGTTTCAGATTGATCTGATACCGGGTGCCCAACCTGTTGCCAAGGCACTGTATCGGTTGGCTCTGACGGAGATGAAAGAATTGATGGATTAGTTGCAAGAGCTACTAGATAAAGGGTTCATTAGACCGAGTATCTCTCCTTGGGGTGCTCCGGTCCTGTTTGTGAAGAAGAAAGACGGTAGCATGAGGATGCGTATTGACTACCGTGAGCTGAACAAGTTGACAGTGAAGAACCGATACCGCTTACCGAGAATAGATGATTTGTTCGATCAGCTTAAAGGTGCCAGTTGGTTTTCAAGGATAGACCTTTGATCTGGTTACCATCAGTTGAAGGTGAAGGAGCAGGATATCCCTAAAACAGCTTTCCACACGCGTTACAGTCACTACGAGTTTCTCGTTATGTTATTTGGTTTGACCAACGCGCCAGCTACTTTTATGGATCTGATGAACCGTGTGTGTCGACCAATGTTAGATAAATCAGTGATTGTGTTCATTTATGATATTCTGATTTATTCGAAGAGCGAGATCGAGCACGCCGATCACATTTGGGAGGTTTTGGAGACGCTAAGAAAGGAGAAGCTATATGCCAAGTTCTCCAAGTGTGCATTTTGGTTGCGTGAAGTTCAGTTCTTGGGTCATGTGGTGAATCCTAATGGGATTATGGTGGACCCGGCAAAGGTGGAGGCGGTGATGCAATGGAAGTCTCCTAAGACGCCATCCGAGATTCATAGCTTCTTAGGTTTGGCGGGCTACTACAGAAGATTTATCCAAGACTTTTCTAAGATCGCTTCTCCACTAACCAAGTTGACCCGGAATGATGTGGAATTTGTATGGGGTCAAGCTCAAGAGAAGGCGTTTGAAGAATTGAAAACGAGATTGACTCAAGCTCCTGTTCTGACATTACCCGATGGAAGGGAAAATCTGGTGGTTTATTCTGATGCTTCCTACCCTGGGTTGGGGTGCGTGTTATTGTAGAAAGGGGAAGGTTATAGCCTATGCATCCCGACAGTTGAAGGTTCATGAGGTCATTTATCCAACTCATGACTTGGATCTAGCAGCCATGGTCTTCGCACTGAAGATTTGGAGGCACTATTTTTACGGACGAAGTGAACCATTTTCACTGACCACAAGAGCTTGAAGTACTTCTTTGAGCAGAAAGATCTAATTATGAGACAAAGACGATGGTTGGAGCTTGTAAATGATTACGATTGTGAGATTCACTACCATCCGGGCAAGGCCAATGTGGTGGCAGACGCCCTTAGTCGGAAAGAGAGGCCCAAGCCGATTCGGGTGAAAGAGTATCAGCTAATCATGACCTCTGACGTGATGAAGCAAATTAAAGAGTTTCAAGATGAGTTATTGAAGGAAGATCATCTTAACTTGGAATGAATGAGAGGTCTGGTTGCGGATTTGGTGAAAACACACTTGGTGTTAAAACCCGATTTGGACAAGTGTGGATTCCTCATTTTGGAGATCTACGGGGTGAAGATTATCGATGAAGCTCACAAGACTTGATACTCTATTCATCCCGGTGCCACAAAGATGCACCAAGACATGAAGAAAGACTATTGGTGGCCGGGTATGAAGCGCGATGTGGTGGAGTATGTGAGTAAGCGCCTTACTTGCTTACAAGTGAAGGCCGAGCAACAAAAGCCATATGGAAAGATCCAACCTTTGGACATACCGGAATGGAAGTGGGAGCATATCACCATGGATTTCATTACGAAGCTACCGCGTACTCCGAAAGGGTATGATGCTATATGTGTGATTGTTGGCCACTTGACGAAGAGTGCTCATTTCTACCGATCCGCGAGACATATTCATCTGAGTGTTTGGCGGATCTTTTCATCAAGGAGATTGTAACTCATCACAGTGTACCAGTGTCTGTTGTGTCTGATCGTGACACCCGGTTCACATCCAAATTTTGGAAGAAATTCCACGACGCTATGGGGAAGAGGTTACATATTAGCACGGCTTATCATCCCCAGACTGATGGTCAGTCCGAGAGGACCATTCAGACATTGGAAAACATGCTTCGGGCATGTATGATTGATTTTGGGGGAAGTTGGGATGACCACCTACCGCTAGCCGAATTCTCATACAACAACAGTTATCATGCGAGCATTGGTATGCCACCTTATGAGATGCTATATGGTAGGAGATGCAGAACAACCGTCTGTTGGGGTGACTTTTATGTGTTTCCAGTTGGCAGGTAATAGTTGCTGAGGATGGCACTAGGTGGCTACTCAGCTCTTTTGGATGGCATCCATATTTATAATGTTTTTTTTGATGTAATGCAACTTGGGTTTTGTAATTGGATTACGATGTATTATTTTGCAAAAGCTTTTATATTGAAATGAGATGTCTATTTTAAACGTTCCGCTGTGATGTTTTTATGATGCATAAATGTAATTATATGTTTTATGTGCAATGATCGACCAGCTGTAAGCGTCCCGGGAACGAGGCCTTACAGTGCATTCATCTTAATGCTAAGGTGATTAGTGTGCAATTTGAATCATATTCTGGGTGATTTTTTTAGACACTCACCCACACCTTCATTTTCCACGAGACTAGTCCGTGTTTACAACTTTAGAGGTTGTTAGGTCTTCCCCTGAAGGGGACCCGTTGATCCACTACAATGTGCTATTGTCGGTGGGTGATTTGGAGCATGCTGAGGCATTCATTGGGGCAAAGGGTGAGACATCATGGTGGCAGATGTACGACCTTAGTTATAAGAGGGCCCACTAGGAGCTGAAATTGGTGTTCCTGTCTACATTTTATTCACTCCTACCTCCCCTACAAATAACCTCCTGGTTCATATTTTCTTTAGCTTCGATTAGACCCGCTACACCTGGATTTCAAGCTCGAATCCACTCGAACCAGGCTTTTTCTCCCCTTTTCTTCTTTTCCTCTCTTTTGCAGAATTTTATGGGTGTGGGGGAGGGTGTGGGCTGCCCTCCCCTCTTATTCCTCATTCATCCAAACTTTCTCGTGTTTTTGGCAAGTTTGGTCCCCCGACTTCGGACTTTTTTTTTTCTTTCGTCGGCTTCAAAGAAAATATCCGGGCGTTACAAGTGCACCCTCCTTATATAGGATTCGTCCTCGAAACTTGTTATTCCTTGAACAAATGTGGGTAATGATGCCTCATTTCTTCCCTCAGTCTCCTACATTGACTTGGACCTTTCCTGTGCTTCCACCGTACACGCACAAGAGGAACCACTTTATTTCTCAGACTCTTCTCTTTTCGATCGATGATTGCCACTGGTTGCTCCACATAATTGAGCAGTTCTTCTACTTCGATATCCTCCAGTGGAACAATCATATCTTCATCTGCCAAGCACTTCCTTAGATGAGATATGTGGAATGTCGGGTGAATTCCACTTAACTTCTCTGGAAACTCCAATCTATAGGCCACCTCTCCTACTCGAGCAATGATTCGGAAATGGTCTATCTACCTTGGGCTCAAGTTGCCCCGCTTTCTGAATCGGATGATCCCCTTCCAAGGTGAGACGTTCAACATAACCCGGTCACCCACCTGGAACTCAATCGGTCTCCGTCGTTTATCAGCATACGACTTCTGTCTATCTTTGGCTGCCTTCATGAAGTCTTTGATCTTTTCAAGCTTCTCAGTTGTAGCCTTGATCACCTCGACACTCCCTAACTGTTTATGACCAATATCACCCCAACATACGTGTGTTCTGCATCTCCTACCGTATAGCATCTCATAAGGCGGCATACCAATGCTAGCATGATAACTGTTGTTGTATGAGAATTCAGCTAACGGTAGGTGGTAATCCCAACTTCCCCCAAAATCGATCACAAATGCCCGAAGCATGTCCTCCAATGTCTGAATGGTCCTCTTAGACTGACCATCAGTCTGGGGATGATAAGTTGTGCTAATATGTAACCTCGTCCCCATAGCGTCATGGAATTTCTTCCAGAATTTGGATGTAAAGCGGGTGTCACGATCAGACACAATAGACATCGGTACACCATGACGAGTTACAATTTTCTTAATTAACAGATCAGCCAACCTCTCAGATGAATATGTCTCGCGGATCGGTAGGAAGTGAGCACTCTTCGTCAAGCGGTCAACAATCACCCAAATGGCATCATACCTTTTCGGGGTACGCGGCAACTTCGTAATGAAATCCATGGTAATGTGCTCCCACTTCCACTCCGGTATATCCAAAGGTTGAATCTTTCCATACGGTTTCTGATGCTCGGCCTTCACCTGTAAACAAGTAAGGCACTTAATCACATACTCTACCACATCACGTTTCATATCTGGCCACCAATAGTCTTTCTTCATGTTTTGGTACATTTTTGTGGCACCTGGATGAATGGAGTATCGAGTCTTGTGAGCTTCATCCGTGATCTTCACTCATAGATCCCCAAAACGAGGAATCCACATTCGTCCAAACCGGGTTCTAACACCAAATGTGTTCTCACACAACTCCGCGACCAGACCTCTTATTCTTTCAGAGTTAAGATGATCTTCTTTCAATGCCTCATATTGAAACTCCTTAACTTGCTTCATCACATCCGAGGTCTTGATCAACTCATATTCTTTCACCTGAATCAGCTCGGGCCTTTTTTTCGGCTAAGGGTGTCTGCCACCACATTGGCTTTGCCCGGATGGTAGTGGATCTCGTAATCGTAGTCCTTTATAAGCTCCAACCATCATCTCTACCTCATGTTCAGATCTTTCTGCTCAAAGAAGTACTTCAAGCTCTTGTGGTCAGTGAATATGATGCACTTCGTCCAATACAAATAGTGCCTCCAAATCTTTTGCGCAAAGACCACGACTGCTAGCTCCAAGTCATGAGTAGGTTAGTTGACCTCATGAACCTTCAACTGTCGGGATGCATAGGCTATAACTTTTCCCCTTTGCATTAATACACACCCCAACCCCGAGTAGGAAGCATCCGAATAAACCACCAGATCTTCACTTCCATTGGGTAATGACAGAACAGGAGCTTAAGTCAACCTCGCCCTCAATTCTTCGAACGCCTTCTCTTGAGCTTGACCCCATACAACCTTCACATCTTTCCGGTTCAACATAGTTAGTGGAGAAGCGATCATAAAGAAGTCTTGAATGAACCTCCTGTAGTAGCCCGCCAGACCAAAGAAACTACGAATCTCAGATGGCGTATTTGGAGACTTCCATTGCATCACCACCTCCACCTTTGCCGGGTCCACCATAATCCCATCAGGATTCACCAGATGACCCAAGAACTGGACTTCATGCAACCAAAATGCGCACTTGGAGAACTTGGCATACAACTTCTCCTTTCTAAACGTCTCCAAAACCTCCTGAATGTGGCCAGCGTGCTCGATCTCGCTCTTCGAATAAATCAAGATATAATCAATAAACACGATTACTGATTTATCCAACATAGGCCGACACACATGGTTCATCAAATCCATTAAAGAAGCTCGCGCATTGGTCAAACCAAAAGACATGACAAGAAACTCATAGTGACCATAACGCGTGCGAAAGGCTGTTTTAGGAACATCCTGCTCTTTCACCTTCAGCTGATGTTAGCCCGATCGAAGATCTATTTTTAAGAACCAACTGGCACCTTGGAGCTAATCAAACAAATCATCTATTCTCGGTAAGGGGTATTAGTTCTTGACCATTAACTTGTTCAGCTCACGATAGTCATTTACATAGGCCAAGTAGGCACTACATCCACACCTCATGCACTTTCCAGCCACCGCCATTGAAATTATTTTCGGGATGGTCGTAACCCGATCCCCATGAATTATTACCGAACTCCTGTCGGGCGCTATCAACCGAATCATCTTTCTGCAACATACAATGTTCGCCGCGAATGCCGCTAACCAATCCATCCCAAGAACCAAATTGAAACCACCTAAGGTCATCACGAAGGGTCTAACCGGGAATTTGTGACCTTCTAATTCCACTTCACAACCCTCTATCATCTCCAAAATTCTGGTAGACTTACCTATAGCGGGTTTCTACATCAAAGGGCGCATCAACATATCTAATACTAACAGGCAGCTTAGCATAGAAAGCAGCATAAATAAGACTTTTACTGGCAGTCGAATTGAATAACACAAAAGCTAAAGTATGGTTCACTAGAAACGTACCAGACACAACATCAAGGTCCGTCTTAGCTTCCTCCTGTGTCATGGTGAATGCCCTGGCGTTCACCCTCGGTCCTTCACTCCCCGTCTTCTTCACCCCAGAACCCTCAGCCCTCAGCTTCTTACAATCCCTACTTATGTGGCCCTCCACGCCACATTTAAAGCACAGGACCATACGACAGTCCTTTGCTATATGCTCCACCTTCCCATATTTGAAGCACACGTTCGATCCCAACCTGCACTCCCCACTATGCTCTTTTCCACACCTACCACACTTTTTCAAACACGCACCCAATGCGACCACACGACAGTCGTCCACCTGTGCCTTCTTATTACCCGTCAAGGCATCACCCCGACCAAACATCTTTCCATTCCAATTCCGATCACCACCACCATTCGTGTTACCTACAGCCACCACCACCACGGCTCTCTCGTCGTATAATCTCGCTGAAAAATCCACCGCCGACCTAAACATGCTCGGTCGGGCAGCGATCATGTGCCGGAGAATATCCGTTGGCAATACCTGAATGTACCTCTTAATCTTCCATGAGAGAGGCATCACCTGATCTGGCACCAGACGTTCCATTTCGTTGAACTTCGTGGTGTACTGCTGATGTGTCATGGTTCCCGCCTCCAGCTGCAAGATTTCCCTCTCAACCTTGTCCATCTCCCGCTAAGGACAGAACTCCTCAATCACCAACTTCTTCAGCTCTGACCATCTCATTCTCCCAATAGCCCTGCTACATTCGGCTTGGACTATATTGTCCCACCAGCACAGAGCCGAGTCCACAAAAGAATGGGCAGCAAATTTTACTTTGTGATCCTCCTGACACTCGTTGATATTTAACACAACTTCCATTTCTCACATCCATCTGTGAGCAGCAACAGCAGTGCCGTTACCATCAAAAGTAGGGGGCTTGCATCTTTGAAACGCCCCATATTTACAGCCTCGTGCCGCCTCCGGTGTAGGCACTTCTTCTTCCTCTTCTACATCATTAATGAGAATCGTTTCAGGCTCCGGTTGCTCCCGTCCTCCAGAGGACCTATTCCTCTCTTTCCTTCCCCCTTCCTGTACACCCTTGATAACTTCGGTCACTACAGATGGTAAGATCGTCTGCATGACCTGATGGACTACTTCAACAACAACCTCCTTTACCGAGGCTCTCAAATTGGCGCCCTCATCTCTACCCTCTAGATGAGGGGTCTCGGGTTATTCATGAACCACCTTTCAGCTCTGGGTCTTCCCCTCTTGGGTCGCAGCTCGGCACCAAGCCCATCACGACCACTACCACGAGAGGCCTTCGAAGATCTACCACCGACCATTCACACGCATACTAAAAGATTAAAACACCAACACGGTCATTCAAGGAAACAACTTAGTTTATGTCAAGTATTGTAAGTCCCTAATTATAGTGACCAGTTGTGATTAGCCACTTACTTTACTCTTCATACCCCAAGCATTACCTATCGTGACTACATTAGTATTTAAATCTACAAACAACACATAACCACATACCATGCGCACGTAATACCGGTTAACATTAAAGAAAATACCTGATGGCACGCTGCTACTCAGATTGGCATCCCTTCCCTTTGCGTCCCATTCTCAGTTTAAGTTAAGGTTTATTTTGAAAATTTACCCATTTCACTTAAACTTTGGCACTGATACCAACTTGTAAGGCCCCGTTCCTGGGACACTCACAACTGGTCAATCATCGCACATAAAACATACAAATACATTCATATCTTATAAAAACATCGCAGCGAAACGTTTAAAATAGACATCTCGTTTCATTATAAAAGCTTTTGAAAAAAATACATCGTTATCCAGTTACAAAATACATGTTGCATTACATCACAAAAACATTATAAGAATGGATGCCATCCAAAAGAGATGAGTAGCCGCCCCGTGCCATCCTCAGAAATCATTACCTGCCAACTAGAAACACATAAAAGTCAGCGTTGCTGAGTGAGTTATAGTTTTATAATAAAACATACCTTTATTTCTTAAAAACCGTACTTTACTTTCATGCGATGATACATCATACGTACACATTGATAATATCATTATTATCTTCATCATTCATTCGTTAACTTCCATTCGTTCATACATTCTTACTTTCATATGTTCATTCATCATTACATCTTTTCTTTCCATCAAACCATAAACTTTACCCCTTAGTCTCCTGGTACTGGGCCGAAGCCTATCATAGACCTTCCATTACGGTGCATGCACCTCTGGCCAGAGTACCTAAGATAAAGTTCAGGTGTACCATTATCATGTTCTATGCCCTTCCGTTCGTTGGTACTAGGCCGAAGCCTGTCATAGACCTTCTATTACAGTGCACAATACCTCTGGCCACAGTACCGAAGGCAAGCAACAATGGTTCCATACAAATGGTCAATCACAAAGAAAGACCCTGATGTGTATCCTCCCTGGTTAGCGAACCACACACCGTTGGGCTAACACCTTACAAAGCATCGTGTTCCGACATACAAGGCTTGCAAGACTTTCTTTACTTTCATCATTAATCTATGCATTCATTCATCATGTTCCTCTTTTCATTATCTTCCACTTTACGTTACATAATACTTTCATTTCTATCACTAACATTCAACGTAAACCCAAGCGAAAAATAATCATACATAGTAAAAGGAACATCAACATACACAGCCATCATCATCATACAGGGCATGATAAATACATAATATACATCTAACATAATCATACACCATCATATGCCATCATCATCAGCTTCATGCCCAACATAACCCTTAAGGCCACAACAGTCATCTTACATGAACTTACGTGAATCTTCCATCTCAAAACTTACATCTGCACTTTCCCCCGAAAGTCAGTACATAAACTACATTTTCCTCGGGTACACCAGCCCTACTTGGGCATATGGTCACCCTTCAGTCGCATGGCCTCCAGGCGACTGAACATCATGCGAATGGATAATTTGTGAATGAACACCCATGCAAATGAACCCCATGCGAATGGACCTAATGCGGATGAACAACTATGTGAATGGATCATTGCGGATAAACATCTATGCGAATGGACCAATACGGATGGAACCTAGGCGTATGGACCTCAGTCGCATGACTCCCCATGCGAAAGACCCTCAGTCGCACGACTGGCATGCGTATGAATCTCAGTCGTACGACTGGCATGCGTATGAACGTCAGTCGCCTTCCTTTAGGCCGTATGGCCTCCAGTCGCATGCCATTTGTTCACATAGCCCTAACTGATGCAGAATGCAGTTCATCCCGAACCCGATCTGCCATTTTCGATCTCCAAGCTCTTCCAAACTCATTCTAAGCCCAAATCAACCATCCTAAACCTTAGGAATGCATACCACAACACCATTCAAGCACACACAAGCCCGGAAACAAACTCCAAACACATCACACACAAATGAATACACACGGGTCAAACACACACATTTCAAAAATGAGTTTTCACTATGTGTTCCAGCCCCAAATCAGTTGAAAACAAGTAAAAGAGGGGTCCAAGAACTCACACAAACATTACCGAAAAGTAAAGCTTCGATTAGACCCGCTACACTTTGATTTTCAAGCTCGAATCCACTCGAACCAAGTTGTTTCTCCCCTTTTCTCCTTTTTCTTTTTCTCCTCTCTTTTAGCAGAATTTTGTGGGTGTGGGGGAGGGTGTGGGCTGCCCTCCCCTCTTATTCCCCATTCATCCAAAATTTCTCACGTTTTGGCAAGTTTGGTCCCCCGACTTTGGACTTCATTTCTTTTTTTCTCTTTCGTCGGCTTCAAAGAAAGTATCTGGGTGTTACAATTATAAAATGTTAATGAAAAGTTTCAAGTACTTGAGATACATATACTACATCCTACACCCGGCCATAGTGTGAAGGCTAGCTGGATACATAAGACTAGACAACAAAATCAAATGTAAAGTAAAAAGGTAGATTACCTTTTTACTAGTGATTGTGACATGTTAGAGCTCACATTCTAATTTATTACAAAAAGGAATAAATACATAAAGTAGAAAGCTCAGACTCAAGACCTTAATGTTATAGTTACCAAAAGCATGGACCTTTTCACCAACTCATGTAAGTTGGTGACTAAACAAAGTTATAGCTGAAAGGTGATCCAGCTTTATGGTAAAGTACATCAGATAAAAGCATGTTCATAAAAGTATTCATAAGAAATTTGTGTTTACACTTTGGCTTTGAAGACTTTTTCTTGAAGCTTCAGAAGACTTCACTTTTGGCTTCAGATGATGTTGGTCATGGCTTCGGAAGATTTTACACTTAGAATATTTCTAGTGCAAGGTGTAAAACTTCTGAAGCATTTCTACTTCAGTTCTTTGGTGCATGCATGTAGAGAGACTTTCGATGTTCTGAATGTTTTGGCTGCATCAGGCTTATTGGAATCCTTACAAACATTTGAAGATCTTCATCAAGTGATAGTTCTCATCATGATGATTATCGGGCCCTTCTTAATTAGATGGTCATGATCACTCAGACTTTCATAGTATCTTCTCATCTCAAAGAGATCATGTAAAGGTAGGTTGAATAAGTCTTGCCATATCTAGATATTCTCACCACCTTGATCTCTAATCACATGCCGTCTTTCTGGATTAGTTGTCAAGGTCTAGGATAAGATGAGTTTCTTAAAAGCAAGATGAGCCACTTAAACTGGAGTTTATTGAGATACCTCTTCATGCACTTCCTCAGGTTGATCTGACTCACCCTGAGGTATGGAAGTGGATGGTTTAGACTTCTTCTTCTTCTTTGACTTTGGTCTAGAAGCCATCCCCTTCCTCCTTTTTAATGACTTTAAGTGAGAAGACTGGTCTGTAGCACCTTATTGATCAGTCTTGGCTAGCTTAGTTGGGTGTTCATCCCTCACAAGTTAGAAGAAGAAGGAGTTTGACTCGACTGTGGATCAGAAGATGATGCTTGCTGAGGCTCAGTAGGAGGTTCAGGTTGTGTCGTTCACTTCAGGAAGAACTTCACTTGGAGGGGAGTGTAAGTTAAGTACTCTCCTCTTTTGATCTTCTGCTTGATTACACTAATGTGTTCATCCATTATGGATAGAGACATAGGGCCAAGTTTCCTTCCAGATAATCCATACAACTTCAAGAAGCTCATCATTTGTGAATCCAAGGATCATAATTATGAATTATCAGTGTTAATTTTTAAGTCAAGTCAATGTTTGCGGAATCGACATTAACTTTGTTAATTTGTTTTTAATAAATTCAATATGATTAATGATTAAGATGAACACAATAAGAAGAACACAATTAATAATAAAAAAATATTTAATTCAAATGTATTTCATTAAAACATGTTAATGATTACAAATGAATAAACAATGAATGAAATAAAATTGGTTTGAATGTATTGTTGATTATTTGATAGCTGCAAGGGTTTGTGTTTGTGTGATTTGATGTTTGGTTGTTTGCGATCGTGTGTCTTGTTGCCATCGTCTCCGTCTACTTGATGTGAAATCCTGGATCGATATTTATAAGCACGTGTGTTTCTGTTAAAGAAACTCCGGATCTCTTAGAATTAGCACAACTATCATGTTGACTTGTTGACTTGTAACACTTGTATTATTAAATACAAGTGTTTGGACTCCGCAGGAATATGGTCCTCCATAGATGTTTGTTCTTCCAAAGGAGTCTTGTTTATTCAAAATTACTTTGTTCTTCCGAAGGTACTTTGTTCTTCTAAAGTTATCTTGATCTTCCACAGGAGTCTTCATTTAAACTCTCATTCACTTGAACTCCAGGTGATTGTTCATCTGCATATGATCTTTGGATGTTAGTTACTTGTAAGAAACATATCTACGGAAAAACAAAATGTTCATCCGTAGATGTTTCTTACACTTAGTCAATTTCAGTAATTGACCAAGTATTATGTTATGTTTGTACTTGCAATCTTACACAGATCAATTCACATATGGGTTAACTTATATAAAATGCATACATCATAATAATGAATTACATTGGTTCAATACAAATATTGATTAAAGTTCTAAGCCTATACAAAATGATCTAGTCCTATAGTTCCTAGATCTAACAAGACTCCCCCTTAGGCTTAGACACTTGTAATAAGCTCTTCAAAACTAAAGGTTCCTTCATTCTAGACACCATCCTTTTGTTATAGAATGAAACTGTATCCTTTTGATCATCGTACTTGTACTTGATCTCCATTCTGCAGAATCCTTAGTAAAGTCTTAAAACTAAAGCCCAAAATGTCTACTTCAGTAGTAAGTGTTTCCACTACACTTTCATTGTGAACAATTTCTAGCTCATCTTTCTCCGAGATTCTCAGTTCTGAGACTTCTTCAAATGTAGATCCTTTCAACAGTCCAGCTTCATGTCTTCTTCTATTGTATGCATTTGCGTGCAATTTGTCATTCGCTTGAATCATATGCACATATAGACATAGGTCATTCTATGCTCTTTCATTAGTTAGCTTTAGGAAGAATTTGTCATGAAGATATGATGTATAGCTTGGGTGAAGCAATTTGATCTCCACTTGGTCAAAAATTCTTAACTTATCAACTTTCTTCCCTTCAACATTCCTTAGCAGCACTAACTCTTTTGTTTTCTCAACATAACCCCATTCTGTTATAGGAGATGTATATTGATTTCCCTTAAACCTTTTTTTAGTTGCTGAATTTATGTTGATGTATCCAACCCTCTTTAACAATACATTGTCTACAAGAGAATAGGGATTAGATGTTGTTCTTTTCTTTCCATGATTTCTTTTTCTATGCACAACATCATATCTCTTAGACTCCTTGAGCACATCATCTATGAATTTTGTCTTCATCCTACCCATAGACACAGAAAAGTCTCTTCCCTTGGACGGATTGGATAGTTAGAGATAATTAAGATTTGCAAATCTTTAATATCTCTCTGTGGAAGACTTAGTAATTCTTCCACATCATCAAAGTATTGGATTCTTCCAAATATTCTTTTAATGATTGCACAATCCCAGCCTGGAACATATTTCCAAGCCATAATTCTGTTTTCTTCCTCAGAACTAGGAGTTATGATGTGGTCATACAACTCTATCAATGTAGATTTTTACTATGTAATCTCTCTGACTATTGTGCCAAGAGGCCACACTTTTCCAAGGATAACTGCCCTAGGCTCTGTTATTAGCTTATCTTTCCCTTTGTGCTGGTCTTTAGATACAACAGTTATAGGATCTGCCGGGAGTTTCCTTTGTTACTCAGCAGTAGAATTTGGAGCTTCTGTCCTGAATCTCACTCTAGTATCAAGCTCACCAGCCATCTATTCACCAATTGTTCTTCCCTTAAGTTCATAGCTTTTGTAGTTATGACCTTGTAACCAGCATATCATATTGTATTTGGAGAGCATTGTTGTATCACAGCGACCTAACTCCTTCTTGATTTTCTAAATTGATTGAAAGGTTGTGAATGTTTCATAGTTCCAGTTTGGAATCATGAAACGAGCTAGCTCGAATTCCTTTAGAATGTTCTTCATCTTAATCATGTTCAGCCTTTCCACCAAGTCATAGGGAATCCATGATTGATTAAGGTCATAAACATTGATGATTCCGGCCTTTCTTCAAGTATATCTTTAGTGGTCAGTAGGTCATCATCCTTTTCTTCTTTCTGATATTTGGCAAGTTCATTCTTTATCAGCTCATTTCGTTCAACGTCACTCTCAGCTTCATCATGAGTAACTGGCTTTGATGTTAAATCATCCACCAAAGGAGTGTGCTCTGAAGATGTATGCCTTGATCTTTTAGGTGAATCTTTAACATTGTTTACCTTTTTCTTTGTAGAACCCAAGTACTTCCTCTTCCTAGAGTACAAAATAAGTTGCTTAGAATTATCTGCAGGTTCTTTTGGTTGTTTTGATGTAGTGGTAGCCTTTGATTCCATGGCACTTATTTTCATCTTCATCCAATCAATCTCTTCATCCTTTCTTTGCAGCTGAGCATATTGTTCTTGTAAAGTAATGTTATCTTGGTTGCTCTCCAACACAAGCCTTTCTATTTCAGCCTTCTGATGTGCAATTGACACTTTTTGTTCTTCAACAAGCTCAAGAAGAGCATTAATGACTTTATTGTTTTCTTATATATTTTCTCTTAATCTTTTCATATTAGATTCCTGCTTCATAAGCTGATCATCATTTTCTTTCATCATCCTCTTTAGCTCCTGAATACTTTGTTTTCTATTGCTAAATTTGACAACAAGCTTGTTGTATTCAGCCACCAAATAGCTTTTGCTTACAGGGATGTCATCTTCACTTAACTCATCTTATGATAGGCAATTACATCCACATAGTTTTCTCCTTCTTCCCTTTCTTATTGTTGATCACCAATCTCATCATTATGATCTTTAGTTTGAGCCACACTTGGTGAGCTAGAGCGTGCCTCTTTAGCTTGAATGGATTTATCTTTATGAGGTGGTTGTTGAAGATTTATGTTGGGCACTAAAGGTTCAGTTTGATTGGAGGTAACTGGATTTTGAGAGTTGGAGTGTGAGAATAGGATGGTGCTCGCTTGAGAAATCTACTTTGTCTCACCAGAGTGAACTGAGTTTAGAGACTGAGTGACAGTGATAGGTTTAGTATGAACACTCTAAGATGATTGATGAAGAAGTGGAGAGATTGGCTGAGTGTTTTGACAGGCTGGAGAGTAATGTTAAGGTGTTCAATGATGTTGGTTAGGTGATATGGGCAGGGTAGGAGAGATTGGTTGGGTGTTTTGACTAGCTGGAGATTGTGGTTGGGATAATTGAGGTTGTTGGTGAATGGGTGATTGATGAGGTGAAGATAAGACTTCCTTAGTGTTAGCAAGTGAACTTCCTTGCTGGTCCTCCCCTACCAGTTCTTGTGGAATGTTGGCATTAGCATCGACCACATGAGCAAACATTGGTATGTCTTCTCCTTGATATTTCCCACTAATCTTGTTCAGTACAGATCTCCCTAGATGTGCTTGAACAAACACATCACCATTTCTAGCAATACAAGGTAGATCAACATTGATGATTAATTGTAAGAATCTTGGAAACATGAACATTTTTTCATTCTTCTCCACTCTTATTTGGTCACATAAACAGTTCAAGATGTACTTAGAGTAGTTTTATGTTCTTCCTTCAAAGATTCCTATGACTCCAGAAGAGATGTGCCTTCAGAATTTATCTAGTCCGGATTTCCTGTTTCAGAAACAGGTAGGGCTTGCACAATCTCTCTTTTTTGATCTCTTCTCTTTCAAAGTCACCATCATAACCCATCAGTAGAAATATCTACTCAATGTACTCATGATCAAAGATATCTAGGTGACCATTTTCTTATTCTCCCAATTCTAGTACCCTTCTTATGGTCTAATCATCTATCCTTAGTCTAACATTTTTAATCTCAGCCATAATCGCTTCAAATTCTCCATCTTCCTCAATTCGAATCGAGTTCCAGAAATCTACTATGTGATCATGATGAATCACAGGCTCTATCGTTAACGCATAGAAGATCATTGATCGTTGTAAGTAACTTATGATGTCTTTGCATCCTTCCGACACAGTGTCATCAGGATTTTAGAATGCACACACATTGTGCTCTCTCACAAATCGTTTAACTATCTGTTCATAAGAATAAAGAAGATCATGTTAGAATCAACATTATTGTCATGAGAATTCGAACAGTTGTGAGGATAATTAAAAATCAAACATTTCATTATTGATCATTACGACATGTTTTACCTTGAACACAATGATCTGATATCGAGATTATGTGTTTGTTTGATGTTTTGATTCGGTGATTTTGAATTTTTAAGAAAGGGGGAAAAATTTATTGAGTGTGTTTTTCTTGGTCTGAAAAAGTGTTCTTAAAAAGTGAATAATGAATATTAAAGTCAAAGAACATCATTTATACTCTCTCAGACACATTAATTTCATTTATTTATTGATGTGGGACCCTCTATACAATTTAACTTATCCACAGTTCTTAGTTCTTCCGCAGATCATCTACAAAATCCGTATATCATATGCGGATGACTTTAAAACTTCTGTTGATGAAGTATAACTTAAATTTACATAGGTTACCAATATAAGGAATTAGATTATACTTTTAGGAGTATTGGATCATCCGTAGTTTACCAATCTACGAATAGACAAGTTTTATTAAATTTCACACTGTTGCTTCTGCTGATGGTAAAGGCACTATAGCTTCTGTTGATGCTAAAGACATTGTAGCTTCTGCTGATGCTTAGGATGCACTGTAGCTTTTGCTGATGCTTGAGATACAGGGTTGAAATTTATTTTGTTGTCTGGTCCTAGTCAACTGCTTAAAACCATTTATTGTTGTTGGACCATGTTGACTTTGTATTCATGACAATTGTGCACAAAAAGGCTTAAAATTCAATAACTTCACGTATCGAAATTCCAAGATAGTGCTCAAGTTCCAAATCCTTCATATTGATAATTTATTTGACAATTCCATTGGTAACTTATTTTCATGATTCTACTCCCCCTAAATTTTAGATTAATGATGAATGAATGCATGTATCATAAATTTCTAAGAAGAATATCATGAAAAACATATGTCTGTCCAAACCGAAATAAATTAAACCAAACAAAATTGAAATGATGAATATGTACAAGAATATATATACACATATAATGGGATCATACTATAATACTAAGCATCATCCTGACGAGTTAATTTATTGAAATGATACCCAATATTTGTTCTGATTTCAAGTATGTTTGTTCACTTATATCCATACAAAAGTATTGTATCAACTAGGCATGTTGTTTATCATGTTTTCATGTTTATTAGAGAGTAACTGTTATGGGCTTCACATTCAATTCACTTAAAGTTTATTCTCCCTTTGTGAATCAAATCATCACTTTTTCACACTTATAAACTATGTACTTTAAGTTATAAGTTCTGTCTTGAGATGCATTGGACATCTCATTAGTGCATTGTTGAAAAAGTTCTAGATATAATATACAGTTGATCACATTGGATTCTTTTGAGAGCTTAGAAATGATCAACATTAGGTCACTAAGTCTTTACTCACGTAAAACAGAAATGCCTTTAACCCAGATCTTTGTTTACACAAAATAGAGGGATGATAAGGATCATAATCTTTTCACCAGATGGTTACAAATGTAAACAATGGTGATCATACACCCAGGTCTTTGTTTACACAAAATAGAGGGAGTAAGATTTGCAAAGATAGATGTTATAAAGTGTGAGTACATACTGTATTTAGATGAGTGATTTGGTCACATTAGAATATGACTCACTTTCTGTATCCTTAAAATGAAGTTTCCCATAAACAATCACTTTGCATTATGTTAGGCATGCACTAAGTGTAGTTTCCACTTCAAGATGAACCTACTTACATATCAAGTAACTATATCAGATTTGAATAGTATCGAAGAATTCAGGTAGAAGCATAGACATAGTATACTATCATTTCCCTAATTCTTTATTATTAAAACAATGTACAAGGACAGACACATGCTTTTATTTGTTTGTTCATTATGATTAATCTAAGTTAAAATCATACCCATAGACTCAATTAGAAAATTAAATCTAACAGAATCAAAGGCTTTTGTGAATAAATCAACAAGCTGATTTGTTGTATCCACTTTGACTAACTTGATCAAACCCTTTTCTGAGCAATCTCTCAAAAGATGGTATCTTATTTCAATATGCTTTGTTTTACTATGTTGCAAAGGATTAGCAGTTATAAACATAGCAGCTGAATTGTCAACTTAAATTTGAGTTTGAAGGAAATTGTAACCATAATCAAGCAATTGGTTTTGCAACCAAAGGACTTGAGAGCAACCAGCTGAAGAAGCTATGTACTCAGCCTCAACTGTGGATATAGATACATTTGTTTTCTTTTAGAACTGCCATGAAACTAGTCTTGGTCCTATGAATTGACATCCACCAGTTGTGGATTTTCTGTTGATGTTGCATCCACCATAGTCATTATCTGAGTATGCGTAGAGAGTGAAATCACCATATTTTGGATAGCAAAGACCATGTCCTGGTTTTCCTTTGAGATATTTGAAGATTCTTTTCACAGTATTTAGATGAGACTCTTTTGGATTTGATTTGTACCTAGCACAAACACACACAACAAACATATGTCAGGTCTACTGGCAGTTAAATACAAAAGTGATCCTATCAATGATCTATATAATCTTTGATCAATAGTTTTTCCTATAGGATTAGGTACAATTTTTTCAATTCTTGAGGCTGGTGTTTTGCATGAAGATGCATCAACAAGGTTGTACTTCTTCAATATTTGATGTATGTATCTCTCTTGATTGATGAATATCCCATCTGTCTTCTAGTGAACTTGTAGACCAAGAAAGAAAGTTAATTCTCCCATTGAATTCATCTTAAACTCTGATTTCATCAAATTTTCAAAGCTTACACACAATCTCTTGTTAGTTGATCCAAATATAATCTCATAAACATAAATTTGAACAACTAAGAGATCTTGATGTTCTTGTTTGAGAAAGAGAGCCTGATCAATAGTTACTCTTTTGTATCCATGTTTGAGCAAGAAATATGATAGTGTTTCATACCACTTCCTTGGTGCTTGGTGCACACCATACAAATCTTTATCAAATTTTTATTCCTTGTGTGGATAGTGAGGATCTTCAAATCAAGAGGCTGTGATACATAGACTTCTTCATCAATTTTCCCAAATAGGAAGGCATAGTTGGCATACATTTGATAAACAATGTACTTCTTATACAATGCATATGCTAGGAATACTCTTATGGCTTCAATTCTTGCAACTGGGGCAAAAACTTCATCATAGTCTACTTCTTCTTCTTGTGTGTATCCTTGTGCAATCAACATTGCTTTGTTTCATACATTTATATCTCTATCATCTAGTTTATTTTTGAAGAGCCATCTAGTTCCAATTTGATTTTGTCCTATAGGTAAATCAACTAGAGTCCAAACTTTTTTCTTTCTAAATTGTTGAATCTCTTCTTACATAGCTTCAATCCAGTGTTGGGTTTTGTAACATGTTTATCAAAACTATTTTAACCATTTAAATTATAAAACGCAGCGGATATTAGGGTTTAAACATGTTGTTAACAATCTGAAAATATGAACCATTTTAAACCAAAAACAAAACCCAAGAACAAGGATCATAAGTATGTGAAATGAAATGCTATCAAAATCGAAAAGAACAACCATAGGGTGTTCTTGAAACTACCTTTCAAGAACAAGATTATGAAGTATGGATGAGATGAAGATGATGATGCTCTTGAATGTCCAGCCTCCAACAGGGAAAGCCTCAAGTTTGTATGCCCACAAGCCTTAGCAAACACCTAACTTGTTTTGTAGTAGGACAACAAAACTCAAACCCTTTCTTACAAACCCGAAAATTTCAGCCAAGATAAACTCCAAATCTGCCCAAAACACGATTTTTTTGCAAGGAGAGAAGATGGAGAAAAGAGTTTATTGCATGTAAGAGAGAGAGTGTGCCACTAGGGAAGAGTGTGTATGTAGTTAAGTCTTGCATTTTAACCAAGACATTCCCCATGTCCAAAAAAGTGGCGGCTGACTCCTTTCAAAATAGGTTCCCCCCATTTTAGTTTTTTTTTTATAATAAACTTACACTTTTAACCCTTAAGTTTATAAAATTAAGACCTCTTTTAATTTTATAACATTAACACACTTTTATTTGTTAGTATTTAACTCACTTAAATAATTAAACAAATAATTTCTCATGAACAAATTATCCATATAATGTTGTTCTATTACTATTGATTTAAATTAAACATAATGCTTAAGGATGTCTAGATTTACATAATCATTTTTAGCATGCACAAAAACTGAGTCCCGACAAAAAGTGGATTGAGAATTGATGTTTCACCCTGTAGAGATTAATGAAGAGGCTAATGCAACCTAAACATCTTAAGTCTATACTGCATTGTGCACAAGTGCATTAAAGAAGAAGCTTAGGAAGTTTCACACATGAAACGAAAAATACTCTAAGTGTGAAATCTTTCGAAGCCAAGACCAATATCTTCCGAAGCCAAACATGAAGTATTCTAAAGCCTCAGAGACAAAGTCTTCCAAAGCTTCAAGTTCATGAAGACAGATTTCTTCCGAAGACTTTTAGTAACATGCTTTATCTGATGTAGTGTTCCATAAAGCTGGACACCATTCCGCTGCGCCTCTGCAAGTCACTAACTTACATGAGTTGGTGAAAAGGTCCATGCTTTTGGTAACTGTACATTGAGGTTTTGAGTCTGTATCTTTCTACTTTATGTACTTTATCCTTTTTGTAATAGATAAGGATATGAGCTATGGCATGTCATAGTCACAAGTCAAAAGGCAATCTGCCTTTTGACTCTACAATTGATTTGTTTGTGTCTCGTCAATTGTATCCAGCTGGATTTCAAAGTATAGCCGGTTGTAGGATGTAGTATAAGTATCTCATGTTCTTGTATCTTTCCCATATGCTTTGTAACAATTGTAATAGAACATAGAGAAAACAATATACTGCATTCTTGAAAACCATACACTTGTGTTCTTTGTGTTCTGTCTCTTGCATTACTTGTGTTCTTAGTATCTCAACTTGGTTAATCCAGTTTACTGTTTGATTAAAGTTTAGTTAATCTCCTCTTTGTGTTGTTGTGT
>BJCM01265506.1:0-15515 GCA_018326385.1 Flaveria bidentis
TGATTGATTCACCTAAAATATTTCAAGTATGGTACTTGAAGAGGATGATGTTATTGAATGGCACTTAGTCATACGTATTAAGGGTAGTAAACCGTTGTTAGGCGGTATTTACTGTATGCATCAATCTTCTATGAAGCTTGTGCAAGTGGGAGATTGTTGGATCTTGTATACCCAAGACACATACAAGATTGATGCGGTTAGTATGTTATGATCCAAGTCGGGTCATACCCAATAACAAGCTAAACAAACACCAATATATGTTTATTTGTTGATGAGATCATACAAATAAATATTGATACCAATTAGAAAATTGGTTTTCTAAAACTATACTTTTGTAAAAGAACAACATTATATGGATGATTTTTTCATGAGAGATTATTTGTTTCATTATTTAAGTTGGTTAAATAATATCAAATAAAAGTGTGTTATTGTTATAAAATTAAAAGAGGTTTTAATTTTATAAAAATCAAGGGCTAAGTGTGTAACTTTTTTATAAAACTAAAATGGGGGGAAACCCATTTTGGAAGAGGATTTTCGGCCGCCCCAAAGTGGGTGTGTGTATTGATTTGTCTTGTCTTGTGGAAGACTAGAGGACTCTTGCACTTGCTCTCTCCCATACAATACACTTTTCTCTACACACACATAACATATTCTCTCTCAAAACAAGCTAATATTTCGGATTATAAAGAAGCAAAAGGGAGCTGAAAATTTAGATTTTGTTGGCTGCCCTTCAAGAACTTCTTGAAGATTTTTGATTGTACAAGAGGGTTTGATCTTGGTGCTTTACTTCCTAACAAGTTAGGTGTTTGCTAAGCTTGTGGGTATACAAGCTTGAGGTCTTCTCCTTTGAAGGCTAGACATTCAAGGACATCACCATCTTCATTCTTCTTACATCTACAACATCTTGTGCAAGAAAGGTTGTTTCTTTGTTCACCCTATGGTTTATTGTTTTGTTTGATGGCATATTGTTTTACATATATTGTTGATCCTTGATTTTGGGTTTTGTTTGTGCTTCAAAAGATGAAATTTTTCATAATGTAACAACATGTTTATGTCATATTTCCACTGCATTTCATAAGTTACAAATGGTTAAAATAGCTTTGATTAACATGTTGCAAAACCCATCAGAAGGTTCATGAGGTCAATTATCCTACTCATGATTTGGAACTAGCAGCCGTGGTCTTTACGTTAAAGATTTGGAGGCACTACCTTTATGGGATGAAGTGCGCCATATTCACCACCCACAAGAGCCTGAAGTACTTCTTTGAGCAGAAAGATTTGAACATGAGGTAGAGGAGATGGTGGAGCTTATAAAGGATTATGATTGCGAGATCCATTACCATCCGGGCAAAGCCAACGTAGTGGTGGATGCCCTTAGCCAAAAAGAGAGACCCGAGTCGATTTGGGTGTAAGCTTACTAGTTGATCATGACCTCTGATGTGATGAAGCAAGTCAAAGAGTTTCAAGATGAGGCATTGAAAGAAGATCATCTTACCTCCAAAAGAATGAGAGGTCTGGTTGCGGAATTGGGTGAAAACACACTTGGTGTTAGAACCCGATTTGGACGAATGTGGATTTCTCATTTTGGGGATCTACGCATGAAGATCATGGACGAAGCTCATAAGACTCGATACTTTATTCATCCCGGTGCTAAAAGATGTACCAAGACATGAAGAAAGATTATTGGTGGCTGGGTATGAAGCGTGATGTGGTGGGGTATGTGAGTAAGTGCCTTACTTTCTTGCAAGTGAAGGCGGAACATCAGAAGCCGTATGGGAAGATCCAACCTTTGGATATACAGGAGTGGAAGTGGGAACATATCACTATTACGAAGCTACCACGTACCGCGTGAGGGTATGATGCCATATGGGTGATAGTTGATCGTTTGACGAAGAGTGCTCACTTTCTACCGATCCACGAGACATATTCATCCGAGAGGTTAGCGGATTTTTTCATCAATGAGATCGTAACTCTTAATGGTCTGCCGGTGTCTATTGTGTCTGATCGTGACACCCGGTTTACATCTAAATTTTGGAAGGAATTCCACGATGCGATAGGGATGAGGTTACATTTCACACCCTTAAATTCCACAAACAGGGTAATACCGTTAGGCGCGTGACATACCAGGATCTTAGCCATTAGTTACACCAAACGACACAACATAATTTCCAAATTAAATAAAGTTTCTTAAAATTAGAATTAAGTACGAAACATGAAAATAAGTGCGGAAGCGTATAAGTGCGGAAGCGTCAAAAGGAACTGCCCAAAATTAGAATTAAGTAACTCTTCATGGTCTGTCGGTGTCTATTGGCCTAATTGACATTTCATGCTAAAAATTTTGGTTTGTATTTTGTATGTTAGTAAATGTTTAATTTGATATTTATAATAATAATATTTATTATTGAATGGTATAATAATTTGGTTAAACAATGATTAATCAAGATATAATGGAGATAGATTAGATTAAGGGGCAAGATTAACCTGAAAACTCGGGTTGTCACATCATCCCCTAGTTGAAGAAATTTTCGTCTTGAAAATTAGAACATCAGGTTAACATAAAATGCCAAATTTAACAACAACGATAGGAGATCAGAATCTCTCTTATGATAAGGTTTCTGAGATTTTTTAAGAAGTAGATGCCTGATCTTTAAATAGTTGCGGGTATTTTTTTTCTTCATTTGATCCTCGCGTTCCTAAGTAATCTCTAGTCCACGCTTTGGATTCCACCTAACGCGCACTATGGGAATCTTCCTACGCTTTAGGGTTTTTACTTCTCGATCCATAATCTCAACTGGTTCTTCAACGAAATGAAGCTAATCATCAATCTCCAGTTCCTCTAATGGCACGACAAGTGAGTTATCGGATAGACACTTCCTCAGATTAGACACGTGAAATAGGTTGTCTATTCCACTGAGCTCTTCAGGTAAATTCAGTTGATAGGCTACCGGACCAACCCGTTTGATAATTTCAAACGGTCCAACGTATCTAGGGGTTTAGCTTTCCACGATTTCCAAAGTGTATCACTCCTTTCCAGGGTGAGACTTTTAAGAGTACTTTATTACCAATCTGAAACTCTAACAGCTTACGATGTTTAACAGCATAACTCTTCTGTCGGTCACGTGCTGCTGCCATACGGTTATGAATTTGCACAATCTTCTCAGTTTTCTTGTGCACAAGTGCAGGACCTGTAAGTTGGCTTTCTTCAACTTCAGCCCAACAAATAGGTGATCGACACTTATGCCCATATAACGCCTCAAATGGTGCATCTTTGATTGAGGTAAAATGTTATTGTAGGAGAACTCAATCAATGGTAAATGAGTTTCCCAATTACTGCCAAAATCGATCACACATGCATGTAACATATCTTCTAACGTCTGGATCGTACGCTCACTCTGATCATCGGTTTATGGATGGTACATAGTGCTCATGTCCAACCACGTTCCCAATGATTGTTGCAATGATTGCCAGAAATTAGAAGTGAACAGAGCGTCACGATCGGATATGATGGATATTAGTACACCATGCCGAGAGACTATTTCTCTTAAATAAATTCGTGTCAAGTTATCCATTCGATCAGTCTCTCAGATTTCTAGAAAGTGAGCGGATTTTGTTAAGCGATCTACTATCACCCAAATGGTATCGCATCCGCTGGGTGTCCTAGGAAACTTTGTGACAAAGTCCACTGAGATCTGCTCCCATTTCCACACTAGAAGTTCCAGTTGTTGAAGAAAACCGGATGGTCTCTGATATTCCACCTTAACTTTGGAGCAAGTTAAACATCTGCCTACATAGGTGGCAATCTCAGCTTTCATGTTCGCACACCAATAACACTCCTTCAGATCATGGTACATTTTATCTGAACCTGGATGAATTGAGTAACATGACTTATGAGCTTCATCCATTACCAGCTCTCATAAACTTCCGTTTTGTCGTACCCAGATCCGTTCCATGAAATAACAAATTCCATCAGTCTTGGTCTCTAATTGTTTCTCCATACCTCGCATGGATTCTGCTTTTAGATTCTCAATTTTCAAGGCCTCGGACTGGGCAGCCTTGATTTGCACTGGAAGATCGGAGTGAATGGTCATTGCAATGCGCGTACTCGACGAGGTTTAGAGGTTTCCTTTCGGCTGAGGGCGTCGGCTACCACATTCGCCTTACCCGGATGATACTTGATGGCACAATCATAGTCGTTGAGCAGTTCTAACCATCGTCGTTATCGCATATTCAACTCTTTTTGGTCATATATGTGTTGGAGGCTCTATGGTCTGTGTAGTTTGTGCACTTGGTTTCATATAAATAGTGCCTCCAGATCTTCAAGGCAAACACTACAGCTCCTAGTTCCAGATCATGAATTATGTAATTCTTCTCATGTACTTTGAGTTGTCTAGACACATAAGAAATGAAATTGTTTCGTTGCATCAGTACACATCCCAAACCCTAGATGGATGCATCACAATAAACAACAAAGGCATATGTTCCTTCTGGCAAAGCTAGGATCGGCGCACTACAGAGTTTGTCCTCAAGTGTCTGAAATGTTGATTCCTCTTGACTGCCCTATTTGTAGATGGTTCCCTTGTGGGTCAGGGCAGTTAGAGGTTGTGCTAACTTTGAGAATCCCTTGATAAACCGTTTGTAATAACCTGCCAAACCAAGGAATTGTCGCACCTTAGTAGGTGTTTTTGGTGCCGGCCAATCCTTGATTGCTTCAATCTTTGAAGGATCTACATGTATACCCTTTTCGTTCACCACATGACCAAGAAACTGCACTTCTCGCATCCAGAAGTCACATTTTGAGAACTTTGCATACAATTGTTTATTTTTCAATAATTCCAGAATGATTCTCAGATGTTCCTCATGACCTTCCTTATTCTGAGAGTAGATTAGTATGTCATCAATAAAGACAATTAAAAACTTATCCAAATAAAGTTTGCACACATGGTTCATGAGGTCCATGAAAACTGCTGGGGCATTAGTCAACCCAAAAAGCATTGCTGCGAACTCATAGTGCCCATAACGAGTTCGGATTCCTCCCAAACTCGAAGCTGATGGTAACCTGATCTAAGATCAATCTTGGAATAGTAACTTGATCCTTGCAACTGGTCAAACAGGTCATCAATGCGCGGGAGTGGATATCTATCTTGATTGTCACCTTGTTCAGCTCCCGGTAATCAATACACATTCTGAAGGTTCCATCTTTCTTCTTCATGAAGAGCATTGGAGCTCCCCAGGGCAAAGAGCTGAGACATATAAACCCTTTGTCCAGCAATTCCTACAATTGCTTAGATAGCTCTTGTAGTTCGTTCGATGCTAAACGGTACGGCGCTTGAGCGATCGGAGTTGCTCCAGGTGCTAACTCAATCTGGAACTCTACCTGCCTATGTGGAGGAAGGTCACGTAACTCCTTGGAAAATACCTTAGGAAAATCTCTAACAACATGAATGTCTTCCAGTCGTTTCTCCTCGATAGTCTTTTCAATAACTAGGGCTAAAATCGTCGAATGCCCTTTCCTCAACACTTCGGAGCTTTTATGTATGAGATGATGCCGACTACATCACCAGTCGCCTTTCACCATGAGTATCTCTCCATTAGACAAAGGCAGTCGGATGAGTTTCTCATGACAAATGATTTCAGCTTGGATCATAGACAACCAATCCAGGCCAGCAACAACATCAAAACTACCGAGTGTAATAGATAGAAGATCAATATCGAAATCATGCCCTGATAGACTTATCTTACAACCCTGGTATATATGAGAAGACTCGATGATCTTCCCGTCTGCTATTTCTATTGTATAGTTCGTATCTAAGGCTAGGGAGTTAACATCTAGCAATCGACTAAACTTATGCGAAATGAAACTCCAATCAGCACCAGAATCAAACAGTATAGAGGCAAAACAACCATTGACCGGAAATTTACCTGTTACAATAAAAGGATCATTACGAGCCTCACCTGAACCAATAATGAAGACTCTAACCTTGGCACTACCATTACCTTTGCCATTGTCGTTTCCGTTTCCACTGCCATTGCGGTTATCAACACCATTACCATCGTCATTGTTTTTCTTCAGTTTTGGGCAGTTCCTTTTGACGTGCCTAGTCTGACCGCACTCGTAACATCACTTTTATGCGACTTTGGGGTTGAGGAGGCTTGGTCGGAATGTTCACGCAACAGCTCTTGATGGCATGGCCAATTTTTTCGCAGATCACTCTCAGATGTCCTCATTTCACAACCCATGGCGATGATAGTTGCACTTGTTGCTTACAATGGAAACGCAGAGATGTAACAGTCATGTCATTGTAAGAGACTTTGTTAACTGACCTTACGTCAAACACAGTTGACCAAAAAAACCCAGTTTGAATCCCACCACCGAGGGACAAACAAAAGCAACTTACGCTCAACATGATAAATACCAAATGAAACAAATGTTGGAATGTTCAATTGGCTAAGACTCTTAGTCTTAAGATTAACCCAATGAACAAAGAATACATGCACATAGAGTATCACTACTCCGATATAACTTTCATGAAGATTACGCTCATATCAAACAAGTAGTATTGTAAAATAACTAGAATGCTAGAACGAGCAACATCTCATAAGAACTGGGACTATTGTCATAATAAAAATTCCATTAAGGTTCTAGATAGATGAAAACATTCATATGGGTGGAAATGAAAGGTTGCTTCCATATCCTTGGTGAAGTTTTATACGGATTGAAATTGTTGTGTCCTAAAGTATAGAAATGAAAATTTGTATTGACTATAACTGTTATCATCTGACAGGATTCTCACGACTTCTCATGCATGGCAAATTACAATTACGTGTGCACCCATGATGGTAATTTGTTTTGCATGGTCACTCCTGGTTCCTCCCATCCGAGCTAACATACCTTGTCAAGTATAGAGTGATATCAATGATAGAGGTATCAAAGATATAGTTATTAAAGCAATGGTCGATTACTCAAGGTTGCACGAAAGAATCGATTTTGGAAAATATTCACTTGGGCAAGAAATTGTCGATGCGCTCAGGTCAAATAGGAAAATAACATTATCATAAATTTGATAAGTTATTTCGTAATTTTTATGGAAGGCGTCAGTACAGCTAATGCTTGTTTCACAAGGCAGAGAAGTGGCAAGATAGGTGAAGAAGGATTGGCAGACGTGACTCTCGTCTACGAAACGCATTCAACAGGAGGCTAAACATGCTCCTAATGAACCATCCATGTTAGGTATCAATGGTATTGTATCCAGTTCCAAGAGGTATAATCTAAAAGGTAAGGTACAGGTAACTCGTAAATAACCTTCTCGTGACTCACAGCACCTCGGAGTCATTTATACGAAGAAACATGAGGTAACAGCAGGAAATCAGGACGAACGGGCCTTTTCCCATAAACATAGAATGAAGAGATGATTATGCCATTCCTGTAGACAATCGTTCACATGAATATATACCACAACAAGCAAATCCTAAGCAAGTATAGCAATTAGACAAGGAAAACTAATGAAACTAAATGTGTCTATATGCGTGTAACTAAGGCATCAAGCTATAGTCTAAATGCTATGCAAATGAGATGCATATTTATTTTAGTTCGCTATAACCATTGGCTCTAATACCAATTTGTCACACCCTCAAATTCCACAAACGGTGACATACTAGGATCTTAGCCATTAGTTACACCAAACGACACAACATAATTTCCAAATTAAATAAAGTTTCTTAAAATTAGAATACGAAACTTGAAAATAAGTGCAGAAGCGTATAAACCATAATTTAAATAGCACAAACACACGCAAACCAAATAATTATAATTTATAGAAAAATGTTGATTGTTCATTTGACTCTACAATGATAAAAGCAATACGAGATGTTCCTATTCGTGCGCAGCTTAAGAACCTGAAAGAAACATGCTAAAGTGTCAACACAAGGTTGGTGAGTTCACATGTTTATCAGAAAACAGTAAACAATAGTATGAAATCTAGATTAAGTAATCAAAGCATATAAGTACGTACCTAGCCTACAAAAAGTCACCATGTGTATGAATTTCACGACCGAGCTGACAGTAATAATATAATGAATGCCCCGGCTATGGATACCAGATCACAACACTGTAAAACAGGCTAACTATTCACCTATTTGACCTCCAGTCAAACTAGCGCGACTAGCCCGGGTGGGGTTTGTCAAACCCAGTAGATCTACTAACAATCACCTCGCTAATATTATATTAACGGTCCGAACGAGGCATAGTGGTATCACAATAGTAAACCAGTATATGTAGTATTACCAATCTAAGCATTGTACATTTATGAAAAACAGCATGTTTTTCTCCTCCATAAAGAGAGTATGGTATGAAAGCGGGGCTGAGAACTCACCTTTAATGTACAGCAATGAGCAAACGAAAGCACAAATGATTAGATTTCCAAAACACCTGGATTTCATTTAATATATAATTAATATTTAATATTAATAATGTGGTCGTATGGTTTCATGTTTCACGGCTCGGTTTGGTTTCATGTCGGTCATTAATGTTGTAACCATACCCAGACTACCTACCAACCCAACACCCACATACTCACACATTCATGACATAAGAACAATGTACACACACATATGGATCACATACATCATGCATTATAAATATACATAAAATGTAGAAGCACACACTCCATGACTCTATTTAATTGACCATAGATAAATCATACGCATCCATAAACATCCCCACGGTTGAGAAATAGCCACACCTTCATGACGTGCTTACAAAATATACATTTATACATATAGATACTCGTGCGTAGATGAAAGAAAAACTCATTCATATAGCACACAATAACAATAGCAACTCACGAATGCAAGTCACAAACACACACATTATTCAAACAATAACATAATTCATCCATCCATAAAAATCTCCATATTCATGCACACCCACGCTTGCCACAAAACATCACAACCAACACCCACATTCCATATAGAACACACACTCAAGTATATAAAATAATATTAATGAACGTATTCATATAGATATAAACATGCGACCGATTGCCACAACCCAAACAAACATACAAGCAAAAACATACGGAACCAAGCATTTAAAACTAGTTCTGTTGCACCTGAACCCTAACTCATACTCAGATAGTATATGATCCCTGGCATCCCCACGAGTAAAAAGTCATACCCACAGAACATACATGAGAACACATATACGTCCGATAAATGTAGACCCACCATAATAAGAACAAACGCATAACCCGTAGTCCGGAGAACTCGAAAACACTCGTAACGAACAAAGGTGAAAGATGAACAAAACATACCGAATTTCCTACAAAAAGCAATAGAACTTGCACGGAACTCTTTGGAGGTATGTGAACGGTGGGGTTGTCGCCGAGTAGGAGGTTGTCGAGAGTACAAAGCCACACGAATGGTGGAACTCGCCGAAGATGAGTTGTGCTGCTTGATTAGGATGCCATCAATTGTTCTTGGGTTTTAGGGTTACGAAGATGAGGATGGTGATATGGGGTCGGTTACGGGTATGTTTACTTTATTTATTTGACTGCATTACTACTTTGAAATTTGGCACAATTGCCCCTTCCACTTGGCCTAATTGGCATTTCATGCTAATAATTTTGGTTCGTATTTTGTAAGATAGTAAATGTTTAATTTGATATTTATAATAATAATATTTATTAATGAATGGTATAATAATTTGGTTAAACAATAATTAATCGAGATATAATGGAGATAGATTAGATTAAGGGGCAAGATTAACCTGAAAACTCGGGTTGTCATATTACATATTAGTACGGCTTATCATCTTCAGACAGATGGTTAGTTGGAAAGGACCATTCAGACACCGGAGGATATGCTTCGAGCGTGGTCATTGATTTTGGAGGAAGTTGGAATGAGCACTTACCTTTAGCTGAGTTCTCATATAACAACAGTTATCATGCGAGCATTAGTATGCCACCTTATGAGATGCTATATAGTATGAGATGTCGAACACCCGTGTGTTGGGGTGATATTGGTCAGAAAGAGTTAGGAAGCGTCGAGGTGATCGAGGCTACGACTGAGAAGCTTGAAAAGATCAAAGCCTTCTTGAAGGTAGCCAAAGATAGACAAAAGTCGTATGCTGATAAACGGTGTAGACCGATTGAGTTCCAGGTGGGTGACAGGGCTATGTTGAAAGTCACACCTAAGAAGGGTATCATTCGGTTCAAAAAGTGGGGCAAGTTGAGCCCGAGATACATAGGGCCTTTCCGAATCATTGCTAGAGTAGGAGAGGTGGCCTATAGATTATAATTACCGGATGAGTTAAGTGGAATCCACCCGACATTCCATGTATCTCATCTGAGGAAGTGTCGAGCAGATGAGGGTATGATTGTCCCACTGGAGGATAACGAATTAGATGAATGGCTCAATTACGTGGAGCAACCAGTGGCAATCATTGATCGAAAAGAGAAGAGGCTGAGGAATAAAGTGGTTCCTCTTGTGCGTGTACAGTGGAAGCATAGGAAGGGATCCGAGTCTATGTGGGAGACAAAAGGAGAGATGAGGCAACATTACCCATAAGTGTTTGAGGAATAACATGTTTCGGGGACGAAACCTATATAAGGGAGTAGACTTGTAACACCTAGTTATTTTTTAAAGTCAAAGAAAGAAAGAATAAAGTGAAGAAAAAGAAAGAAAATATATTTTACCCAAGTTAAGGGGTAAAAGGTGTCAAAAAGGACAAAAGGTTGGAAAAGTGGGTGTAAAGTGGGCATGGCCACCTACTCTCTTCTTACAACCCCCAAATCATCATATTTTTAGAAAGAGAAAGTGCAGTTTCGGATTCTTTGAATAACAAGAGCTGAAAAGTCAAATTTAAGGTAAGAATTATTGGTTTTATGGTGTTCTTAACTGGTTATGTTATTGGGTTTATGCTTATGTGTGTTGTGTGTGTTCGGGTGTGTGTTTTTGGTGGGTTTCTAGGCAGTTGAAATAAATTGCAAACGAGTTTGGAAGAAGCCATACTCAAGAGGCTGCTAAGGTGAGCTCTAGAACCCCTCTTTTATATGTTTCAACTGATTTTGGGGCTGGAATTGCATGTATGAACTTTTTATAAAACTAGGGTTTCATACCCGTATGTTGAATGTGTGTATGTTGCGAGTATGGTATGGTTTTGATCTATGTTCATGCTTGATGATGTTATGGTTGTGTTACTAAGGCTTAGACTATATGATTTAAGCTTAGAACAAGATAGATGGCGTTTGGGGACCGATTTATGATGATAAGTGTGCCCTAGGCTGCTCATACGCCCAACAGTAGTTCATACACCTAAGTTTAGAAAAACTGCTCAAGTGTTGAACAAATGCGGATGAGCATTGACAAATGCAGATGAGAAAGTCAATGCGGATGAGTAAGGAAATGCGGATGAGTAAGTCATGCGACTGAGGAAATGCGGATGAGTAAGTCATGCGACTAAGGAAATGCAGATGAGTAAGTTCATGTGACTGAGGAAATGCGAATGAACAAAGTTAATGCGGATGCACATTAACAAATGCGGATGAGTAAAGTCAATGCGGATGTACAAATGCGGATGAACATTGACAAATGCGGATGAGTAAAGTCAATGCGGATGAACAAATGCGGATGAGTAAAAGAAATGCAGATGAACAAAAAGAAATGCGGATGAACAAAAAGAAATGCAGATGAACAAAAAGAAATGTGGACGAACAAGAAGGGAAATGCGGATGAACACTTAGAATATTTTCTAACTTTTTGGGGAAAAAGGTGAAATGTAGGTTTTGACTTGGGAGGTTCTTGGGGGCTATGTAAGTTGACTTTTTGAGGTCATAGGTGTTATGATGGGCATGTTATGATGTATGATTAATGCTTATGCATGATGGTATGTATGATGTATGTTATGTATGTATGATGTGCCTTGTATGGTGATGTTGTATGTTTATGTATATGTTCCTTGTTATATGATTATTTTCCCGTGGCTTTATGTTGAATATGAATGAAATGAAAAGTATTATGTAACTTAAAGTTGAAGATAATGAAAAAAGGAACGAAATGAAAGAATGCATGAATTAAAGAATGAATGAACGAAAGAAAGGCTTGCAAGCAAATGTATGGAGGTTCACACTCAATGAGGAATGTTAGCTCAACCGTGTGCGGGTTATCTACCCAATAAGGATGCACATTGGGGCTTAATCTATGTGATTAAGCAAATGTATGGAGGTTCACACCTAATGAGGGGTTGTCAGCTCAACTGTGTGCGGGTTAAATACCCTATGATGATACACACAGGGGTTCAATCTTTGTGATTGACCATATGTATGGGGTCCTTGTCGCTTAACCCTAGATGAATTGCTTGGTGCTCTAGAGGGGGTTTAAACACATGACAAGACCTAGATGGAAATGAAAGATAATAAATGTACGAAACGAAAGATGATAAAGATAATAAATATTATCTATGTGTACATACGATGTGTGATCACATTCTAAAACCTGCTATGATTTGAATGAAAGAAAAGAATGGTTTTAAACGAAAGATAAAGTATGTTTTATTTTAAAACTAGAACTCACTCAGCAACGCTGACTTTTTATGCATTTTCCCAGTTGGCAGGTGAGCATTGCTGAGGATGGCGCGGGGCAGCTACTTGGCATTTTGGATTGAATTCTTTTGTTAAAGTTTTGGCATTGTAATATGAACAAATGAAATTGTGTAATGAATGTTGTATTATTTTGCAAAAGCATTTGTAATGAAAATGTTGTTTTAAAATGTTTCCGCTGCAACATTTATTGCAAGTTAAAGTAATTATATGTTTTATGAGCGATGATTGGCTAGTTGTAAGTGTCCCGGGAACGGGGCCTTACAATTCAAGATGTTTATAGACTGTAAGCCTTATTCATTCAGTGGTTCTGAGGGTGTTGTTACACTACTTCATTGGTTGGAGAAACTTGAGTTGGTTTTAGCCATGTGCAATTGTCCTATTGGAAATTGTGTCAAGTATGCACCTGCCACGTTAGAAAGACCAGCATTGACTTGGTGGAACTCACAAGTCCAGACATTAGGACTTGAGGCTGCTAATAATCTACCATGGGATGACTTCAAAACCTTAATGAAAGATGAGTATTGCCCCAGAAATGAAGTCTAGAAGCTGGAGGGGGAGTTTTGGCACCTTAAGATGGTTGGATCTGATATGAAGGAGTATACGACTCGTTCGCACGAGTTGGCTGCCTTATGTCCTCAAATGGTAACCCTGGCATACAAAAGGATAGAGAAGTATATTGATGGTTTAGCTCCTCAGATTCAAGATGGTGTTATAGCTGCTGATCCTGTTACTATTCAACAACCCATCCGACTAGCTCATAAGCTCACCGATAAGGTAATGGTGCAAGGCACTCTACCTAAACGTGGCGCTACATCTAGTTCATCCGACTATAAACGTAAATGGGATAGTACCACCAACAAGTCCTCAAACTCCAACAACGCTCAACAACAACAAGTCAAAGAGTTTGATCCCTCCAGAAACTTCACAAATAATAATAAGAACAACAAAAACAATGGTCAGGGATCGAATAATTATGCAGGCAAGTATCCAAAGTGAAACAAATGCAATTTTCACCATCATGGCCAGTGTGGTCGTTTTCGTTTCCAAAGGTGTGGAAGGATGGGCCATGCTTCTAAAGACTGCAAGGGTGAACTGATGACTAAACAACAATCTCAGCAACAACGAAAAGGCGAAGCAACCAAGGGATGTTTGGAATGTGGAAAAGAAGGTCATTATAGGAAAGATTGCCCATAACTAAAGAATGGGAACAAAGGTAATAATGGAAAGAACAACTATGGAAATGGCGCTAAGGGTCGAGCTTTCGTGATTGGGTCTAGTGAGGCAAGGAATGATCAAAACGTGGTTACCGGTACATTTCCTCTTAACGACTGTTTTGCTTCTGTATTATTTGATACCGGTGCTAATAGGAGTTTTATCTCTGCCAAGTTTAGCAAACTTCTAGATGTAACTTTAAATGAAATGGAACCTGGTTACACTATAGAACTAGTTGATGGTAAATTGATTGAGGCAAATTATATTCTTAAAGGATGTAAATTGGAACTATTGGGACACAAGTTAGATATAGACCTCATGCCTGTTACACTTGGTAGCTTTGATATGGTCGTCGGCATGGACTGGTTATCAAAGAACCAAGTTGAGATTATTTGTCGTGAAAAGGTCGTTTGTGTACCAATTCCTAGTGGTGAAATCTTATATGTTCAGGGCGAGAAAAGTGGTGTGGTAGCTGGCATCATGTCATACATGAAAGCCCAGAAATGCTTACGTAAAGGCCATACCGCTATTTTAGCAATGATCACAGAAAAGACCATAGAAGAAAAGAAGATCGAGGATATCCCTATTGTTCGTGACTTTCCTGATGTTTTGCCTAAAGACTTACCTGGTCTTCCACCGCATCGTCAGGTCGAGTTCCAGATTGATTTGATAGCTAGAGCCATACCTATTGCGAGAGCAGCGTACAGACTAGCTCCGAAAGAACTACAAGAACTTTTAGATAAAGGATTTATCAGACCTAGCTCATCACCATAGGGAGCCCTAGTCCTATTTGTCAAGAAAAAGGATGGGACTTTTCGCATCTATATCGATTACCATGAACTGAACAAAGTGACAGTAAAGAACCATTATCCCCTTCCCCATATTGATGATCTGTTTGACCAGCTACAAGGGTCGAGTTTCTATTCCAAGATAGATTTGAGATCGGGATATCATCAACTGAGAGTCCGAGAGGAGGACATATCAAAGACAACATTCAGAACTCATTACGGTCACTACGAGTTTTTGGTTATGCCTTTTGGGTTGACCAATGCACCGGCGGTGTTCATGGATCTCATGAACCGCATGTGCAAACCCTACCTGGACAAGTTTGTCATCGTTGTTATCGATGATATCTTAATATATTCAAAAAACAAAGAGGAGCATGAGGAACATCTTCAATTGATTTTGAAATTACTTAAACAAGAGAAATTGTTTGCCAAGTTCTCGAAGTGTGACTTCTAGATTCGGGAAGTCCAATTCTTGGGTCATGTGGTCAATAAGAAGGGTATACATATTGACCTGGAAAAAATAGAAGCTATTAGGAACTGGGCTACGCCTAAGACTCCAACTGACGTACAACAGTTTTTTGGGTTGACTGGGTACTACAATTTAAACCTTAAACTTATAAAAAAATTAACTAATAACTCAAATTAAATGTTTATTAATCTTTTTTTTTATTTAAATTTCATAAAACTTGTAAAGTTTATGATTATTTATAAAAGTTCATGACTACTAATAAAACTTTATAATCTTATTAAAAGTTATTTTATAACTTAATAAATTTTAATAAAACATTTTCCAATTAGTTATTTATCGTAACATGATTAATAAGAATTTATATTTTTATGAAAAGATTTATTTCTAAATAAATTATTACAAGTTGTTTTAGATTATGAATAGTTCATAATAATAAATTGCACATTTAAT
>BJCM01265513.1:0-12108 GCA_018326385.1 Flaveria bidentis
TTATTGTTTAAAACGTGCTTATTTTATTTAGCTATGAAACTTTATTTTTATATAAATATTACAAAATTATTATAAATGTTATTCTTATTTCACATATTTATATAAAATATAAATATATTGTTCCCAAGAAAATATAATTGATATCCATTTGTTAAATATAATTGACAAAGCCCCAAACATCAAATTGAACTTTAGTTCACGTTAAATTGCTAAACTTATTATAATTAAACTTTAACATTGTAAATATATATATAATTTTAGGTGCCTTGTGAAGAACTACATTGGATCACTGCTTATTACATTTTTTATTAATCGTCATTTTTATACATTTGATCAAGTGAGTATTTCTATACCCCTTTTTATATTTTTACACTTTTGGGGTGAAAAATATTACATTATAAACTTTGCACTTGTAAACACGTTTGATTCTTGTAAACTTATGACAATTTACTTGTATGTTGTGGTTAGTTGAACTTTGTGACTACCATGTAATGTCGAATATATGTACAATCATTAACTATTGCTAGCCTAGCGGCGTCATAGATCTATGGGCCAGACAAGCCTGCTTGGCTGATTCAAGTACATTTAGCTAATCGAATATACTTGTAAACATTTGAGACTTGTAAAACTTTGTTGAGCTTTGATTGTGCATTCTATCTTACATCCCTTGTTACTTTGTTCTCTAACTCACAACATGAATTGCCATCTTTTATATACTTATGTATTGAAAACTATGGAAATCTCACCAACATTATTGTTGACTTTTTATTTTTAACATGTTTCAGAAAATACTCAAGCTTGATCGCTATTTTTGAAGTTGTTCACACCTAGAAATGGACATAGTTAACTTAATGAATGAGCTTGTTATATTTCTTATTTTGTGTTCTTATTTGAGACTTATGCTTGTATTGTACCTTTCAAACTTATGAATAATATATTTGAATTTAATAATAGCGTTATGTGGCTGTGAACGATCTTAACTATCACTCCTCGACGTTTCCGCCTTCAAGGTTGGGTATGACATATTCCATAAAAAGCCTATATGTTCGCAATAAGTTAAATCTCACCTTCATTGAATATACATATCAACAATAGAAATGAAAATGTAAATATTATAAGCTACTGTATGCTTGGAATACAAAATATATCCAACTTACTTGTAAATTTTCATACATCTGATCTTTTACATCCTTGGGTATAGATTTCCATTTATGAAAGTTTAGCGGACAAACATTACGGATTACAATCTCACACTCAGTCGCAAATTGTGTACCTGAAGTTCCTACAAATGCTTTTATATCTTTATCCATTGTGAGGGCAATTTTTGTAATGTCTTGCAAATTCTCCAACACCTTTATAGCACTACGATTAATATTTTGACCACGTCTCTTCGGTGGATTTATCGTTGTTTGAGTTGCATCTTCTTTTTGATTTACCCCTGCAAAACACTTATTTATTCGTAGTGTTATAGTAACCTTAAGCTCAAATAATTTGAAAATAATCTCATGAAATCATCTTGAACATTAGGTGTGAACTCTTAACGTAATATGTGACCATCACAGGTCTTAACTCTCAATACACATTCTTAATAAGTTACTTTGGCCTAAACAAACTCTTTTAACCAAGTTTATGCTATTCGTATAAAAAAATTTATAATCAAGTTTATAACTTTCTGTTCTAATCACTAAAACATTTATTAGTTTATAACTTATTATTTTGAAGGGGCTGCACAGGTCCTCTTTTTTTTCTATTTTTTAGATTTCTTTGCGCATGTTTCTATTTCGACTTTATTGTTATGTTTATTTTTTTGAGGTTGGTTCAATTATTATGGGGATGTTTTGAAAAAAAAGTTTTACAATAGAAGCCCCCTTAGGGTTGATGATTTTTGGCTGAAATTTTGTCAACAAACTGACCTACAGAGTGGTATTCAGTTGCAGCTTCAGTGTTGCGGAAACAACGATTGCGTTTACGTGTGAGTTGCGGTGTTACCATAGAGGAACTTTCATCGACGGCTGAGTGATTATAGGTTCTTCTGGACCTTCTTCTTGGGACCTCCCTCTTGTAATAGAAGTAACTATCATCATCAACCTAAAGATCCACGTTGCACTGCACAAAAGTAGATAATCTTAGATTAAAAAACATAAAAAAATATAAAATATCAATCTAATATTGATGTTCATCTACATCATTTGATGTAGGACTATAAACGATCCGAGCCCAGCCGAGCCGAGCCCAGCCCAGCCCAGCCAAGCCAACTCGACAATTATAACAAGCTCAAAACATCGGCTCGAGTTCGGCTCGTGAAAAGCTCGAGCCAGCTCGTGACTCGTTCGAGCCGGCTCGATTTTAATTTTTTTTATTTTTTCACATTAATTTATATGAAAACATAAAAAAATATATATTAGGGCTTTTACCTTTTGTTGGGTACTCTGTACTTAGGGAACAAAGATCATTATTTTGAATATATAAACAATTTACTATCAAGTTATATATTTTTTAAAAAAAATAATTAATGTTTCTAAAACACTTTTTCAAAATACTAATATAAAAATAATAATCATTATAATAGTAGTAGTAATACTAATTTTTATTATTATACTATATAAAAATATATATATATATATACACACATATATTGTATGGACCGAGTCACAAGCCGAGCCAACGAACCGAACTACGAGCCGAGCTCGAATCAAGCTAACCCTGGTTTGAGTTTGGCTCGTTTTGAATTCGAGCCGAGCCGAGCCGGCTCGTTTAGATTCGAGTTTTTTTCAAGCTGAGCTTTTCTCGAGCGAACTTCGAGCTACGAACTTTTTGTAAAACTCTAATCTGATGTGCGGGTAAATGCTAATAGCACTAATTAGCATCACAGACATTTCCTGTTTATCTAAAATTGATGTTAATCCGCATCAAATAGTTGTTGAAATAAAACAACAATATTAAAAGCTCACAAACATTTTAATATTTATGATAATTTACTACTTCACTAACTAAACATGACTTAAATTAGCCCAGACAATCAAATATTACATAGATATCAAACGTTAATGTGTTTAGTTCAAAAGAACCAATAATTTCACTACTAAAAAGTTCAATACAAAATTTACTAAACATCATCGTATGACTCAACAATTTCGATGTCATTAGTTGACTTATCACTATGTGAATCATCAAGTTTTGACTCTACGCTAAATTCTTCTTTATTATTATCAGCATCATTTACCTCATCATCAATGAAACCATCTAAAGAATCATAAGATTGTTGAACATCAACATTTTTTCACTATTTCTTCAACAACATCCTCACGATGGAGGTTGATATCTTCTAATGAACTTTCTTCATCCTTCTATGGACAATTGTTTCGATATTTTTTCATTGTGAATATGTTTTGAGAGGATCGTTTATATAAAAAACTTGTTTAGCTTGGTTTGTCAAAACGAAAGGATCTTCCTTATAAGCTTGCCGGGACGTGTCTATACTTATGAAATGGGGTTCATATATAACATGTTTTTTTCGAGGATCAATGTCAAACCATATGCATTTGAATAAAATAAGACGATATCCGGTTATGAATGATAATTCAAGGACTTCTTCAAGATATCCATAATAATTGTCTTCAACATCATCATGAACGCCCGGGACCATAACTCCACAATTCTGTGTTTGCATACTATCTCTCTCGGCTTAATTAGAAATTTACCCCATTTACACTATATAAAACTCGATTATCATTGAGTTTCATTAAGTAATATGATTAAATCTAATACTTGTGTAAGATCTTAGTTCAAACATAGATGCTTTTTAGAAATTTTGGCATTTTGAGCAGTTTCAAACATAACTTAAATGCAAGTATTTTTTCATGTTAAAAGTTGAATATATTGGGTTAATCTTGATGAGTCTCGTATTGTTCAGGCCCCTTGAAAACACACACTACACACAATTCATTTCAGCCCAAAAAAGGACTTAGCTTCTTAACTGAAAACAATCTTATTTAAATAGAAAATAAAGAGAACGTGAAGTCATGAACTTGTAACTAAAAATCCTAATAATAAGTAAAACTAAGGCTATCAAGTCTTCCCATTAACCACATATAAAATTGATCACGGATTACTTAATTCTTGTGCTGACTCATTTAGTGTATACTCAGATGACCCATGAACAAATCAAATCAACCCAAAACGCTTGTGTTGACTCACAACTCATCCCTGAGTTCGCTTGTCATGTGAGCGGATGCTTGAGTCCACTTGCCACGAGAACGGACTTAATGTCAGGTGGGTCAGATTTCGCTTCTACGAGAAGCTAACTCCCTAAAAACACTAAAATCCCATTCAACAACTAGAAACCAGTATCATTGTCTAAACAACACCATTATATTTAAAACAAAAATCAAAGTCCACGCTATATATAAACACCATTCATTCCACCAAACCCAACCACTAATCTCCGATCCACCATTCATGACAAAAGTTTGTTGTATTTTTTAACTAGTGATGAGGGCGACCAGATGATTTGGGCCGTTCTAACTCCTTAGCAATCGTGTAGTGCCTCACATTACTGTCCTACAGTACGTATAATCAACAACGTATAAATGTTATATAATATAACTAAAAAAATTTAAAATAACATGTTGTCCCTATGTAACATAACAATAACTAAACACTCCATATACCTTACATGGTTTAAAGTTTAAACAGGCTATAGTCAGGAGGTGGTTAATGTTTTTTTCTCGGGCAATATAATATACAGAATTCCTTTGCGACACTAATATTTACAATATAATATTCCTACTCCTTCGTTCACGCCAGGATAATCAAACACCATAATTTACGGTAAAAAATGCTCAGGTCAACACCAATTGTCTTCAATCAACTACTTTTGTCCCTAAAGTATCCACTGATGATGACCACAATAAACCACCACCAAACAGAAGAATCAAGATTTCTGATTCACATTACACTCAAACCCAATGAAATATCCTCATATTCTCCTTCTAATCATCTTCATCTCGTTAACAATGGCGGAAACATCATCAATTCCCACTTATTCGAAGCCAGGATGCACAGACACATGCGGCAATGTCAGCATTCCATACCCTTTTGGCATCGGACCCAATTGCTTCCTCAACAAATGGTACTGTGTTGATTGCATCTCCTCTAAACCCTATTTATCTGCCCTCAATCACCTGCAATTGTTGGGTGTAGACTTAAACGAACAGATGGTTCTTGTTAACGTCTCAATGGGGTCTGATTGTCAAGCCCCTGTTTGGAATAGTAGTGAAATTGCGAATCTTGATGACACCCCTTTCTTATTTTCGAAAATGCACAACAAATTCATCGTTGAGGGGTGTGGTACGGCTAACATTTCCACCGGTGGGAGTGTGCTTACAGGGTGTTCGACGATATGCTCGCAGCAATCTATGAGCTTTAAGAGGATGAATTGCTATGGGATCAACTGTTGTCAGACCAACATTCCTCATTATCTTGAGACATACAGTGTGGAAGTCACCAGCAGTAGTGATTCGTGTCTTTCTGCCTTCTTGGTGGCTGATGTTTCATATGTGAATAACTTGTTTAGGGGTGTGTCGGTTTTCGGGAATGATTCTTCGGTCCCTTTGGTGCTTCGGTGGATGCTGTTGGATACTGATTTTGGTCAAGCAGGTTGTGGTTATAATTTCAGTAGACATGAGGTGAAGAAGGAGAATGGTATTTCACTCAACACTTGGAAGTGTAGCTGCTTGTCTGAATTTGAGGAAGGGAACCCTTATCTGTCTGATGGATGCAAAGGTATATTTACTTGTTGTTTTAGTGTTTTTGTATGAGTTTTATGCATGGTGCTTACTACTTGTTTTGTGTGATTTTAGTTCCTGAAGAATGTACAGAGTGTATGAAAAAGTTTGGCGTTTGTGGATACAAAGAATCATATGATGGTGTAAGGACCTTTTATTGTGATCATCGATTCCATAATGGTCGCAGCAAATCATCATCACCTCTTGCTGTTTTTCTAGGTAAACCAGATCATTCCACTTATATTTACTGTTTAGTTTGATGCTCCTCTACAATATTTTTTAATGTCGTGTGTGGGTAATAACTGAACCAAATCTCTTTAGTTTAGGACTTTAACCCCAGTTGACCATCAAACTTCAAAAGGTTGATCTTTTATTGATTCAAGAAGTGCTCATATGGATAAACATTGCTTTTGCATTCAGTCAGTCCATCTAAGAAGTATGAACAATACATTCTGCTCTAAGAAGACAGTTCATTTAACACTAGTCATTGTTGAAAATCAAAGTACTACATATTCTGTATTCAGTGTGGTGATCAATGCTTTTGGTCGGTCTTTTCTATTTATAAAAATGAAGTTAATGGTTTAAAACGATGTAATGGTAGTTTGATATGATAGTAAATTGATACAAAATACAAGTACCGTGGCATTCAAAAACTCATCCACCCTTTCTTTTAGCCTGAGTTCTTTCCTGTTTTTGTTTTTTAAGATTCGTATTGTTTAACGTTTTCTTGTTTTATAATCTTTAGGTGTTGGCATAAGTATTCTAGTCCTAATTCTTGCAGCCATAGGCTTTGCATTGTACAAAGTAATACAAAAAGCCAAAGACAAGAGACGAAAGAAAATATTTTTTGAGCGCAATGGGGGTCTACTTTTAAAACAGCAGGAGGCGGGTAGTGAAGGTTTAGTTAATAAAACCAAGCTTTTCACATCCAATGAGCTGGAAAAGGCAACAGATCACTTTAATGAGAATAGGATTATTGGCCGAGGAGGGCAGGGTACAGTATACAAAGGCATGTTGACAGATGGAAGGATCGTAGCAGTCAAGAAGTCAAAGGCAGTTGACCAAAGTCAACTAGCATTGTTCATCAATGAGATGGACATTCTATCTCAAGTCAACCATAGAAATGTTGTCAAACTATTGGGATTTTGCTTAGAGACTGATGTTCCTATACTAGTTTCAGAGTTCATTCCAAACGGAAACTTGTACGAGCATATTCATCAAGAAAACAATGAGGTTCTCATTTCGTTAAATATGCGTTTACAAATAGCTACAGAAGTAGCGGGAGCACTTGCTTACTTACATTCAGCAACTTCAGTTCCAATCTACCATAGGGATATTAAATCTACTAACATTCTTTTGGATGAAAAATATAGAGCCAAAATATCCGACTTTGGGACTTCAAGGTTTGTGTCAATAGGACAAACTCACCTAACTACCTTAGTCCAAGGGACAATTGGGTATCTGGATCCAGAGTACTTTCAATCCAGTCAGTTTACTGAAAAAAGTGACGTTTATAGTTTTGGAGTTGTTTTGGTTGAACTCTTAACAGGAGAAAAACCGATTTGTTTGAGTAGATGTGGTGGAAACAGAAGCTTGGCTACTCATTTTATAATGGCTTTTGACGAAGGGCAAGTGATATCTATTCTTGATGCAAAGATTGTGGGGGAGGGTGGTAGGGATGTTGTAATGAAAGTAGCTAATTTAGCAGCGCGATGCTTAAATCTGTGCGGGAAAAATAGGCCAACAATGAAAGAAGTGGCCTCGGAGTTGGAAACAATTAGAATGTCACATATGACATCTCTACTTCAGCCTGATTTTGGAAATGTGAAGTGTGACACCCGAGAACAGGAGTCTCTTATGTTATCATATGGTGAGCCGTCATCAAGCAGTAACCTATAGTTCAGGTGACTTGTGAATTGTTGTGTTAACCTAAACTGTCTCATTTTGGCTTGGATTTTCAAGGCAAATTTTGTTTCTCTTGCTTTTATTAATCTCTAATTTGTATTATCAGCTTGTCATCTAGTGTTTTATATTAGTGTAAATGAATTGTTAGTAGGTTATTATAGTAGAGGTTGGATAATAAAATAGAAGATGGACAGCCTATGAATAAGTTTATGTGAGTGTTTGATAATATAAGTTTCTATTTTCAGTACATCAGAAAGAGAAAATTGAATTCATCTTTCCCATTAGTTTATATGTGAATTACAAAATCATATACATCAAGTAAACCAAAAAGACACATACATGTCTGCATAAAACCAGATCTATCAAACATTATGCATAATTGTATATCAAAACAAGTTACCCAAACAACAGATTTATGGTTTTCAAACTCACCAAGAATATAAAAATTGTGCATCAAATGGTCGAGGGTACTACAGAAATTGTTTTATAATCGGAAAACAAGGAATCGGAGGAGGAAACGATGAAGCTTGATGGTAGAAGATGGACCTGAGTTGTGACAAGTGACAAAACGCACCCATCATTTTGGCCTTTGGGTCATTATGGGTGCTAGTTCTAACATCATAGTTAGTTTGAGCATGGGTAGTTTTGATTTTCCTACTAGGTCTTCATGTATACATTGCAGATCAATCAGAACAACTCAACTCAAAGTACTAGTTTAATAGGCGTGAGAATCCATTTGACCTATAAACCCTAAATCAATTACCCATATAACTAATATGGGACAACTCTATACCTTGTAATGATTTCAATCCATAACTATAATTATTGAATATTGAATATTGAATTTTAATTTTATCATTCTAATGGACTTTACCTTAAATACAACCACAATCTTACCACTATATTCAACCATAACCTCACCACTATTAGTTATAGAGAATTAGATGGATCTTATAAAGATTCAGGTGGAGCTTTCAACCATAACCTCACCACTTAAAAGTTATATATGTATGTATAAAAACAACTATAGATTATTAACAAACTAATTAACAAACCTAATAACAGTTTAATTGTCTTGATCAATTGAAATTTATGATCTGTTAACATTTTAATTAGTTTAGTCAATCCAATCTAAACTCAATTAAAAAAAGCTAGGGGAGTCTTACGATTCGGTTAAGTAAGTAAATTAGATTATTTTGTTACAATACTTTTATTTATTGGTAAAACAATTATTGTCATATTATAGATTTTTAACATACTGGTTATTGACATTATATTTACAGGACCCATTTTTTCTACTCGCCCAGGGCTTAAACTATTTGAACATTCTCGGGACGGACCTGCTTTCAACCTAGACTATAATCTAAGTATTCACATCCATAATAGCATTATATTTGCATTGTAATACGTGTGAATGAGTTATATATCTTTTTAAATTGTGTTGGTAACTTAACTTACATGCTATTTGTGACATTCTTTATTGATAAAAAGTTGTGTACTTACAAAAAATCCTGGTCAAATGTTATAAATAGGGTTATAAACGAATCAAACTAAACTAAATGAAGTTTTCTTCATGTTCGCTCAATAAAAATTGAATGTGTTCACGAACATATAAGTGAACATATATTATTTAGAGTTAAACACTTAACAAAATGAAACTAACATATATTACCAAACCGTAACGAACATAAACAATTATAAATGTTAGACTAATTAAATATTACAAAATATATAAAGATTAAGTAGTTTAATTAACATTAAATTTTATAAAATATAAATATATAATGAATGAATATGAACATACATAAACGAACGAACAGGAACTTTTGCCTTTGAATTATTTTTTATTTCTTTGCTTCCATATGCTCCAACAAATTATAAAAAATATTGCATTCAGTATCTTCTTTTAATCGTAGTGACTTGAATATTTTTGTAAAGTTCTAAGATGTCACCCAAATTGAATACATATATTGGAGGTATCTTGCATCATTTCCCAACAAAAGACCATAAAAAGTTTGATATTGATTAGGCTGTTAATAAACAATTTGTGGTTTTGTTATATTCACCACAGACTCTACACAACTTTGATTGAAAACAGACGTTCCTTTTGAATAAAGCCTCCAAAGTAAAAATATGTTCCATCTCAGCTCTTCACATAAAAATATCTATTTTCGTTGGTACCTGATTATTCCAACAAAATATATTGCTATTATTAGTTGAAAAGACATTATTATAAGACTCCTTAATATTTTTTCTTGAACCCATTAATTGCCAACTCCATCTATCATCAGTCCTTGAGAAGATGGCTTAATTGATAATACTAGTTAATTGCTCCAGGGAACAAGATTCATCAGGCACATCTTCCTCCATCTCTAAATCCTAGTGGGCTTGTTTGTTAACTAACACATAATAGCATTCATAAGAGATTATTTATCTTTATCTATATAATTACATTTAAAATCAATATATTTTATCTCTTTTTTCAATTAAATAATACTTTTTATACCCTTATCATTACTTCTTTTCTCTTTTCCACTCACAACCACGTTAAAAAAATATTAAAAAATTTATAGAATTTGAACAAACACAATCACTCAAAACGATTCCATATAATATAACAAACACATTCACATAATTTTAGGGATTCCACTGTAAATGCTCTAATAGTCTTCAAATTTGCAAGTTTAACGAGCTTAATTTCAAACAAATCAAGGAATATAAATCTTAGTGGTATATCCCCGACCCAGAAATCTAACCAAAATCTGATCTGATTTTCTCGCCCGACTGTACATTTTATTACAGTGAAGCTCCAAAATAACCTGCTTTTAAGTCTTTGCCCACTTTATATATATTTTTCCAAATGGCGCGGAGAGACATCTTTCCGAAATTGTGCTCTACTACTCCATGCTCTTGAATTACCATGTAGAGACCAAATTACATTGTGCAAAACCCGACTTTTTTGTCCTAAATAGCCGCCACCATTTCGCTAACAATCCCATATTGACTATCTTCGAAGACCCGATGCCTAAACTCCCCTGACTTTTGTCCGAAATATCCTTTTGCCATGCCAGCCATCTAATTTTGAAAGTATTATTATAACCAACCTAAAAGAATTCCCTTCTCATCTTTTCCATGGCTTCTAGAACTTGAGAAGAATCTCTATATAAAAAGAAAGTAGTATGTAGGAATAGCATCAAGAACCGATTTTAGGGAGCGTTTGGTTGGAAGAAATGAAATGAAATGAAATTGAGAAACTAATATAATTTTCAAGAAAAATTATGTTTGAGTGAGCAATTAAAGGTAAACTCAAGAAAATGTTTCATCTCAAATTCCATTGTTTGTGGGATTTCAAAATCCTTCTACTTAAAGAGGGAATTTGAAATCCCACAATCAAGGGAATTTGAGGTGAAACATTCCCTTGAGTTTTATATTTTATTACCCACCGAACATAATTTATTTGAAAATTATACTGGTTTCTCAATTCTATTACATTCCGTTCCATTTCATTCCTTCCAACCAAACGCACCCTAAGGGTCTGTTTGGTATGGGTTAATGTAATGGATGAAGGAATAGAAAGAATGAGGAAATAGAATGAATGAGAGAATGAAATAAATCATTGCATTCTATTGTTCTGTTTGGTTACCCTTTAGTAATAAATGAATCATTATTTTGTGTTGTTTGTTAGGTATAAAAAACGAAACAATGAAATGTAGAAGTATTTATGATGGTGATGGTGATGGTGAGCGGGGGTGGTGGCCGGTGGCGATTTCCGGCCCGACAACAATGGTGGTTCCAGTGGCGGCGGTGTCTGACAGCGGTTCCAGTGGCGGTGGCGGTGGCCGACGGTGGTTTCCGACGGCTATGGCCGGAGGTGGTTTCCGGAGGCAGTAGTGGCCTTTGGTGGTTTCTTGCGGTGGTGGTTCCCAGTGGCGGTGGTGGTTTCTGGCTGTGGCACTAGTAGGTGGTGGTTTCCGGCGGCAGCGACGATGGTCCGAGGGTGGCTTCCGGCGGCGGTGGTCGCCGGCGATAGTTTCCGGAGGCCATGGTTTCCAGCGCCGGCAGTGGACGGTGGTGGTGGCCTTCGGGGGTTTCTGGCGGCGGAGGCGGTGTCCGGCGATGGTGTTCCTTGGGTAATGGTGGGTGACCGCGGTGGTGGTTGCTGGTGATGTCACACCCCCGCTAAAGCGGAAACACGAGGATGTAACGAGACGGGATCGTCATAACACATGGTATACGATAGAGAAGCAATATAAGTATGATGACAAACGTGTCATGACGACACCCGAGCACAAATGGAGACTTGTGTCGCGTTTAGTCAATATTCACGACAACATAGCCATAAGCATATCATATAAATGATCACATAATCAATTAGCATGACATTGTTTAATTTCCCACAACCCGGGAACAAGTGTCA
>BJCM01265521.1:0-10573 GCA_018326385.1 Flaveria bidentis
ACCCTAATGCGCCACATTCATCATGTTCATATGAATGTAACGAACTCTGAATTTCTGAAATCCTTCAATTGTTTATGAATTGAACTGAAACTTTCCAATTATCCCAATATAATGCCGATAAACATTCTTCTAGCATCAATTTCTTCATTATCAATAACAAATTAATGAATTTGAGATTTTTCAGTTCGAAAACTTCATCTTCGTTCCAACAACAAATTCAACAGATTTGATGAATTTTACTGCAATTTGTGATTCAAATTATGTTTCTGATGATGAAACACAACTTAAATTCACAATATTTCACTCGAATTGTTAATCAATTACAGATTTCAGTGGATTTTTGAAGTTTCTATGTTCGACAGAACTTTAAAAACACTCAACCGAAAGTTCTGATACCAATTGATAGGATCAATTGAGACAATCTATAATGATTTATGTAAACAATTCAATAGAAACATAAACAGTTGTAATCAATTCATGCGATATCAACAAATTCACAGTTCATTGATATAGCTAAACAATTACAAGAGTAAGAAAGCAGTTAACAATTCAAGCACTCAATCTCAACAACCTCACTCAACTGAACTTAGCTACACTATTGAACTCCTTTCTCTAACTCTAGTCTAAGCTATTTATACCAGAAAATAAGGAACTAACAATTTACAAAACTAGTCCCTATACTAGTACACAATATAAAATATACAATGAAAGACAAAATGTTAATCTTTCAAGGGTTCTAACAAGAACGCACGTAGACACGATGATGTATTGAATCTAACGTCAAGAATCGATTAGGAATCGATCTACAGCATTCTATGAACTTGGAGTACGAATTTAGAGGCTTCTGGACGACTAGGGTACGTCTGGAGTCGAAGTGGATTCAATGCTTAAATTTTTCCACGAATTAGGTGGTATTTATAGGTTAGGGTTGCTCATTCGGGTGACTAAACCATTAGCATGGTTTAGTCGTGTGATTGAGTCATGCGATTAATCCATTCGCACGACTGAGTGTTCAGTCGTGTGACTGAGTCAATCTCATGTTATAATCATACGACTGATCCAGTCTCCTGGTTCAGTCGTGCGACTGAGTCATTCGTTTGAAGATGTTCATGTGTATGGTCCATTAGCATGGCCATTCGCATGATAGCTTCATATTACTAAGTTTGAATGTATTAATTATCATTACATAATTTATATTGGTTCAATCAACCACAAACCTATATAATCAATTCGATAAGCGTTAAACAACTCATTAATGAAATATTAAACATTATAAACACAATCAGACATTTTCATTTCATTAAGTATCCAACTATTACATAATTGTAAGACAATAAAGACATATTACATTAAGATCAGAATCAAGGTACCCATGTATCAACAATAATCATGTTGGATTTATGAACGGGTCAAGATCGGTTTATGGGTCGTATGAGATGAACGAATCGGCAACCGGGCGTCATAAACTGGAGCTCCATCATGGGGGCAAAAGACCATAATATAACTACACAATCCATGTCTACCATCACTATGCAGTTTATCTTTTTTTAATTTTATTTTGTAACAATTTGCTTAAAGTTAAATTTATATGTGTTTGTCTAGTTGTACCTTAAGGTAGGGCTGTTCACGAGTCGATTCGAACCGAGCGGACTTTTGCTCGTACTTGGCTTGTTTTCAAACCGAACCGAATCGATCGGCTCTTTTACAACTGAGCGAAAAATCAAACAAGCATTTTCTAGCGTTTCATTTTCGAGCGAGCGTCGAGAGATAATCGACCCAAATATTTTGTGTGTTATACAATTTATACTACGGCGAATACAGTTTAATAACTTAAAAATCAATCACATTTAATTACATATTTTTTTATTGATGACAATACATTGTGGCTGACGATGAACTTAAGGCTATATCTGATAAGGCATAGAGCATATTGTAGATAACGATGACGGTGAGAACGAGAGATGATCGACAAAAATATCTCTTAACTACTTAGGATTTCACATTTATGTTTAATATAGAATTTTTTATTAGGTTGATTGATCAATTATGAATAAATATAATTATATACTTGTATATAATGGGTCAAATCTACTAGGTTGCTACGTGTATATACTATATATACATATTAATTCGATCCAAAGCGAACCGAGCGGACCTTTGCTCGTGTTTGGCTCGTTTAGAAACCCATCTGAGCTGATCGGCTCATTTACAACCGAGCAAATATTTGAATGAGCATTCCTCGATCAAAAATTCAAACAAACATTTTTCGAGCAAATTCCGAAATAACCACCAATGAGAGTCGAGCGGTTTGAACAACCTTACCTTAAGGTATTAGAGTAATACTTAGTTGTATTTTTTTATTAGGACGTGGGTGCCCACTACCATGGGATTGATCTATGTATGGACTTGTAAATCAATGTGGATTTTTTAGTCTAAACCCATTTTAACCCGACCCATCCTGACCTAAACTCATCCTGACCTGAATCCATTCTAATCCATTTTTAAATAAGTACATTCTGACACAAATATAACGCCTGGTTATTTTTAAAGACAATGAAAGAAAGAATAAAGTGAAGAAAAAAGAAGGAAAAGAAAATAAAAGCCAAGTCTAGGTGTTAAAAGTGTCAAAAGGACAAAATCTTTGAAAAGTTGGTGATAAAGGTGGCATGGCCGCCCATCACTCTCTTTACACACAAATCTTTGTTTTTTACAGAGAGAAAGTAGCAAGAGCAGTAGAAAGCTCTCGGGTCTAAAGAGAAAACAAGAAGGAAGATTCGAATTCAAGGTAAAAATTCATGGTTTTATGGTGTTTTTAACTGGCCTTGCCTCAGGTGTTTGCTTATGTGTGTTCGCATGTGTTCGGGTATATTTTTAGTGGGTTTCTAGGCGGTTGAACTCAATTGAAAACGAGTTTGGAAGAAGCCATACTCAAGAGCTGCTAAGGTGAGTTCTAAAACCCCTCTTTTACTGGTTTTTAACTGTTTTTGGGCTGGAAATGCATGAATGCATGTTTTCATTAAGCTGGGTTTTTACCCATAAGCATGAATGTGTGTATGATGTGATAATGATATGATGTTGGGTTGTGTTCATGCTTGTTGATGTTATGGTAGTGTTTCTAAGGCTTAGAATGTAAGATTTAAACTTAGAACATGATAGATGGTGATTGGGAACTGAGATCTGATGTTTAGGGCTCATATATTTATGTTTTAGAATATGCCCAAGTTTGCAGAAGAAATGCGGATGAACAGTTAATGTGGATGAGCATTAACTATTAAGTAAGTCAATGCGGATGAGTATGGAAAGTCAATACAGATGAGCATTAACTGCTATGAAGGTCAATGCGGATGAGTATGGAAAGTCAATACGGATGAGCATTAACTATTAAGTAAGTCAATGCGGATGAGTATGGAAAGTAAATGCGGATGAGTATATAAACTCAATCCAGATGAGCATTAACTGCTATGAAAGTCAATGTGGATGAGTATGGAAAATCAATGCGGATGAGCATTAACTGCTATGAAGGTCAATGCGAATGACTATGGAAAGTCAATGCGGATGAGCATTAACTGCTATGAAGGTCAATGTGGATGAGTATGGGAAGTCAATGCAGATGAGTATGGAAAGTCAATGCAGATAACAGTTAATGCAGATGAAAATTTACCACTAAGTAAGAGAAATGTGGATGGGTAGTGGGAAATGCAGATGAAGTAAAAGAAATGCGGATTAACTATAGCAAATGCGGATGAACACTTGGAATGTTTTCTGACCTTCTGGGAAGAAAGTTGAAATGTAGGCTTTGAATTGGGAGGTTCCCGGGGGTTATGTAAGTTGACTTTTAAGGGCATAGATATTATGTTGGCCATGTTATGATGAATGTTTGATGCTTATGCTTAATGGTATGTGTGATGTATGCTATGTATGTATGATGCCCTATATGATGATGTTAACTATGTATGATGATGTTCCTTTATATGTATCTTTATTTTCCCTTGGCTTTACTTTGAATGTTAATGAACAATATGAAAAGTATTATGTAACATAAAAAGGAAGACAATGAAAAGAGGAACATAATGAAAGAATGCATGTATTAATGAATGAATGAACGTAAGAAAGTCTTGCAAGCAAATGTATGGAGGTTCACACTCAATGAGGAGTGTTAGCTCAACTGTGTGCGGGTTAGCTACCCCATGAGGATGCACACTAGGGCATGATCCATGTGATCAAGCATATGTATGGAGGTTCACACCCAATGAGGGGTTGTCAGCTCAACTGTGTGCAGGTTAAATACCCCATGAGGATGCACACAGGGGTTCAATCTTTGTGATTGACCAGATATATAAGGTCCTTATCGCCTAACCCTAGATGAATTGATTGGTGCTCTAGAGGGGGGTTAAGCACATGACAGGACCTAGATGAAAACGAAATATAATAAAGTACGAAACGAACGATGATGAAGATAATAATTATTATCTATGTGTACGTACGATGTGTGATCACATTTTAAGACTGTTATGATTTGAATGAAATTAAATATCGGTTTTAAGAAAAATATAAAGTATGTTTAATTATAAAACTAGAACTCACTCAGCAACGCTGACTTTTTTATGCATTTTTCCAGTTTGCAGGTGAGCATTGCTAAGATGGCGCGGGGCAGCTACTTGGAATTTTGGATGGCATTATTTTGTTATTGTTTTTGCATTGTAATGCGAACAAATGAAAATATGTAATGGATGTTTGTATTAATTTTAAAAAGCATTATTAATTAAATGAAAAGTTGTTCTGATGTTTCGTTGTGATGTTTTATGAAATATAAATGTAACTATATGATTTATGAGTAATGATTGGCCAGCTGTAACCATCTCGTTGATGGGGCCTTACAAGTTGGTATCAGAGCCAAAGTTTAAGTAAAACGGGTAAATTTTCAAATAAACCTAAACTTAAACTGAAAATGGGAAGGAAAGGGAAGGGATGCCAGTCCGAGTACCCGCGTGCCATCAGGTATTTTCTTAATGATTAACTGGTATTATGTGCGCATGTGATATGGTTATGTGTTGCTGGTAGAATTAGATACTGATGTAGTCAGGATAGGTAATGCTTGGGGTATGAAGAGTAAAGTAATTGGCTAATCACAACTAGCCACTGTAATTAGGGACTTATTATACTTGACATAAACTAAGTTGTTCCCTTGAATAACCATGTTGGTGTTTAAATCTTTCAGCGTGTGTCTGAGGATGGCCGGTGGTAGATCATCTAAAGCTTCACGTGGTGGAGGTCGTGGTGCTGAACCATGGGTTATGAGAGGAAGGCCTAGGGCCGAAAAGGTGGTTCATGAGGAACCAAAGACCCCCCCATCTGGAGGGCGGTGATGAGAGTGCCAATCTGAGGGGCTTAGTGAATGAGGCTACTATGGAAGAAGTTCATCAGGTCATGTAGACAATCTTACCGTATGTGGTGACCAAACTTATCAAGGCTGTGAGGGAAGGAGAAAGGAAGGAAAGAAGTAGACCTATGGGCGAAAGGAGACAGCCCGAGATTGAGACGGTTCTGTTTGAGGATGAAGAAGAGGAGGAGGAAGAAGAAGCGCCTGCACCGGAGGCGGCACGAGGCTGTAACTATTGGGCGTTTCAACGATGCAAGCCCCCTACTTTTGATGGTAACGACACTGCTGCTGCTACTCACCGGTGGGTGAGAGAAATGGAAGTTATTCTAAATATCAGCAAGTGTCGGTAGGATCAGAAAGTGAAGTTTGCTGCCTACTCATTTATGGACTCGGCTCTGTGTTGGTGGGACAATATAGTCCAAGCCGAGGGTAGTCGGGCAATTGGGAGGATGAGATAGTCGGAGCTAAAAAATTTGGTGATTGAGGAGTTCTGTCCTCAAAGGAAAATGGACAAGGTTGAGAGGGAGTTCCTGTAGTTGGAGGCGGGGATGATGACACACCAGAAGTACACCACCAAATTCAATGAGATGGCATGTCTGGTGCCGGACCAAGTGACACCTTTATCACGAAAGATCAAGAGGTACATCCAAGGTTTGCCAGTGGATATCCGTAGGCACATGATCGCTACCCGACCGAGCACGTTTAGGTCGGTAGTTGATTTGGCGGGAAGATTGTATGATGAGCGAGAGGTGGTGGTGGCTGAAGGCAACAAGAAAGGTGGTGGTGACCAGAATTGGAATGGAAAAAGGCTTGGTCGGAGTGGTGCCCTGACGGGTAACAAGAAGGCACGGGTGGATGACCGTCGTGTGGTCACATCTGGTACGGGGTCAAAGAGATGTGGCAAATGCGGGAAGGAGCATTCGGGGGAATGAAAGTGGGGATCAAACATGTGTTTCAAGTGCGGGAAGCCTGGTCATATGGCTAGAGATTATGGGGTTATGAGGTATTTCAACTATGGGGAATGTGGTCACATGAGTAGGGAATGTAAGAAGCCGATGGCTGAGGGTTCTGGGGTGAAGAAGACCGGAAGTGAAGGACCGAGGGCGAGCGCCAGAGCGTTTAAGATGACGCAGGAGGAGGCTAGGATGAACCCTGATGTCGTATCAGTTATGTTTCTAGTAAACCAAACTTTAGCCTCTGTGTTATTCAATTCTAGTGCTAGTAAGAGTTTCATTTCTGCTGCTTTCTTTGCTAAACTGCCTATTAGTAGTAAGAATATAGATGTGCATTTTGATGTAGAAACTGCAATAGGTAAGTCTACCAGGATTTCTGAGGTGATAGAAGGATGTGATGTGGAATTAGAAGGTCATAAGTTTCCGGTTAGACCATTCGTGATGACCTTAAACGGGTTTGATGTAGTCTTGGGGATGGATTGGCTAGCGGACTATGAGGCGAACATTGTGTGTTGCAAGAAGATGATTCGTTTGACAGCGCCTGACAGGAGTTCTGTTACGGTTTATGGTGATTGGGTCACGACAATTCCGAAAGTAATCTCAATGGCGGTGGCGGGAAAGTGCATGAGGCGTGGATGTAGCGCCTACTTGGCTTATGTAAAAGATGTGGAAACACCAACACCACAACTGTCTGATGTACCGGTTATGTGTGACTTTCCATATGTGTTCGCAGAAGACTTACCAGGAGTGCCACCAGACCGTGAGATCGAGTTCCAAATCGACTTAATACCGGGTGCCAAACCTGTTGCCAAGGCACCGCTTCGACTGAGATGAAAGAGTTGATGGATCAGTTGCAAGAGCTACTTGATAAGGGGTTTATTAGACCGAGTATCTCCCCTTGGGGTGCTCCGGTCTTGTTCGTGAAGAAGAAAGACGGTAGTATGAGGATGTGTATAGACTACCGTGAGCTGAATAAGTTGACGATAAAGAACTGCTACCCCTTACCAATAATTGATGACTTGTTTGATCAGCTTCAAGGTGCCAGTTGGTTTTCAAGGATAGACCTTTGATCTGGTTACCATCAGTTGAAAGTGAAGGAGCAGGATATCCCTAAAATAGCTATTCGCACATGTTATGGTCATTATGAGTTTCTCGTCATGTCTTTTGGCTTGACCAATGCGCCAACTGTTTTTATGGATCTGATGAATCGAGTGTGTCGGCCGATGTTGGATAAATTAGTGATTGTGTTTATTGATGATATCCTGATTTATTCGAAGAGTGAGAAGGAGCATGCCGGTCACGTACGAGAGTTGTTGGAAACGTTGAGAAGGGAGAAGTTGTATGCTAAGTTCTCTAAGTGTACAGTTTGGTTGCGCGAAGTTCAGTTCTTGGATCACGTGGTGAATCCCGAGGGAATTATGGTGGATCCAGCAAAGGTGGAGGGAGTGATGCAGTGGAAGTCTCCAAGGACGCTATCCGAGATTCGTAGTTTCTTGGGTTTGGCGGTCTATTACACAAGATTCATTCAAGATTTCTCTAAGATCGCTTCGCCACTAACCAAGTTGACCCGAAAAGATGTAAAGTTTGTATGGGGTCAAGCTCAAGAGAAGGCGTTTGAGGAATTGAAAGCGAGGTTGACTTGAAAGCGAGGTTGACTCAAGCTCCTGTTCTGTCATTACCCGATGGAAGTGAAGATCTGGTGGTTTATTCTGATGCTTCCTACTCGGGGTTGGGGTGTGTGTTAATGTAGAGAGGGAATGTTATAGCCTATGCATCCCGACAGTTGAAGGTTCATGAGGTTAATTATCCTACTCATGACTTGGAGCTAGCGGCCATGGTCTTTGCATTAAATATTTGGAGGCACTACCTTTACGGGATGAAGTGCACCATATTCACTGACCACAAGAGCTTGAAGTACTTCTTTGAGCAGAAAGATTTGAACATGAGGCAGAGGATATGATTGGAGCTTATAAAAGATTATGATTGCGAGATCCATTACCATCCGGGCAAAGCCAATGTGGTGGCGGATGCCCTTAGCCGAAAAGAGAGACCCGAGCCGATTCGAGCGAAAGCTTACTAGTTGATCCGGGCCTCTGATGTGATGAAGAAAGTCAAAGAGTTTCAAGATGAGGCATTGAAAGAAGATCATCTTAATTCCAAAAGAATGAGAGGTCTGATTGCGGAATTGGTTGAAAACACACCTGGTGTTAGAACCCGATTCGGACGGATGTGGATTCCTCGTTTTGGGGATCTACGCATGAAGATTATGGACGAAGCTCATAAGACTTGATAATTTATTCATCCTGGTGCTACAAAGATGTAACAAGACATGAAGAAAGATTATTGGTGGTTGGGTATGAAGCGCGATGTGGTGGAGTATGTGAGTAAATGCCTTACTTGTCTGCAAGTGAAGGCCGAGCATCAGAAGCCGTATGGGAAGATCAGACCTTTGGATATACCGGAGTGGAAGTGAGAGCACATTACCATTGATTTTATTACAAAGTTGTCGCGTACCCTGAAAGGGTATGATGCCATATGGGTGATAGTTGACCGTTTGGCGAAGAGTGCTCATTTCCTACCGATCCGCGAGACATATTCATCTGAGAGGTTAGCGGATCTATTCATCAAGGAAATTGTAACTCGTCGTGGTGTGCTGGTGTCTATTGTGTCTGATCGTGACACCCGGTTTACATCTAAATTTTGGAAGAAATTCCACGACGCGATGGCGACGAGGTTACATATTAGCACGACTTATCATCCCCAAATGGATGGTCAGACAGAAAGGACCATTCAGATGGTAGAAGATATGCTTCGGGCATGCATCATTCATTTCAGAGGAAGTTGGGACGACCACTTACCGTTAGCTGAGTAATCATATAACAACAGTTATCATGCAAGTATCGGTATGCCCCCATATGATATGCTATACGGTAGGAGATGCCGAACACCCGTGTGTTGGGGTGATATTGGTCAGAAAGAATTAGGAAGCATCAAGGTGATCGAGGCTACGACTGAGAAGCTTGACAAGATCAAAGCCTTCATAAAAGCAGCCAAAGATAGACAGAAGTCGTATGCTGATAAACGACATAGACCGATTGAGTTCCAGGTGGGAGATAAGGTTATGTTGAAAGTCTCACCTTGGAAGGGAATCATTCGGTTTAGAAAGCGGGGCAAGTTGAGCCTGAGATATATAGGGCCTCTTCGAATCGTTGCTAGAATAGGAGAGGTGGCCTATAGGCTGGAATTACCAGATGAGCTAAGTGGAATACACCCGATATTCCATGTATCTCATCTGAGTAAATGTTTAGCAAACGAGGATATGATTGTTTCACTGGAGGATATCGAGGTAGATGAACAACTCAATTATGGGGAGCAACCAGTGGCGATCACAGATCCAAAAGAGAAAAGGCTGAGGAATAAAGTGGTTCCTCTTGTGCGTGTACAGTGAAAGCACACGAAAGGATCCGAGTCTACATGGGAGACTGAAGAAGAGATAAGACAGCATTACCCACCAGTGGCGAAGCCTTTTTTTAATTTGCATGTCTTTGTTTGTGCAAAATTAACCTTAATTAAGCATGGGTTCATGTGCGCAAATTTTATAAGCACATCAACGTTGTTATATTGTATTAATGACTTTCGTAAATACATCAAAAAAAATTTGTAATTCAAACAAATTAGACTAAAAATATACCTGGTAAAGTTCATACCCTTTGTCTTTCCTTTTGATTGATTTCTTCTTATGCAACTTCTTCGAAGTCCTTCAAATGCGATTTCTTCTTCTTTTTTTGTGATATGTGATGTGATGTCGAGGTCTCACGTAAATTTTATCCTAATTACAACCAATAGATAGTAGTAAGCAGGGTATCGAACACGAGGAGTTTGTGGATCGTATGTAACTAAATAGCTTTATAACTAATGATTAACTTAAGACTAATAAAAGTAAATTCAAGATATTTGTGATTTGGTTATAACTTAGCAATATGACAATGAGCAATTAACAATTCAAGATATCAATAATCAAAACAATGCTTCCCCTTGGGTTCAGGAATTCACAAGTGATGTTGCTTATGTCTAAATTGGGAAGAACTACATAGACATAGTTCATGTGAGTGTGATTGTGTGTGATAAAAGGAGACAAAGTACTTGGATTACAACTAATGCAAGGTTATCTTCCGATGATCAGAATTATATCATTCAACCAACCCCAAGACCCTTCCACTATATCACGATTGCCTATGGC
>BJCM01265524.1:0-16817 GCA_018326385.1 Flaveria bidentis
ATAAGGGATTCAAACACCCACAACAAAACAGCCCCTAATGGGTTGAAAAGGTCCATGAAAACTAACTTTTCAAGACCTTTTGAAGCATACATTCCACATAACCGGCTCTAGATGCCATTGTTGGGTTTTGTCACATGTAAAACACTTAGTTTAACCATTTAAACTATGAAAACACAGCGGAAAAATGAGTTTAATATATGGTTTATAATCTTAAATATTTGCCATATTAAACTACAAACAAAACCCAAGAATAAGGATCAAATGTATGTGAAATAATATGCTATCAGCCAACACAAAACCAACCATAGGGTGTTAATAGAAGACAACCTTTCTTGTGAAAAAGTTATGGATGAAAAGAGATAGATGATGATGTTCTTGAATGTGTCTAGCCTTCAAAAGAGGAGGCCTCAAGAAGTGATACCCACAAGCCTTTTCCAAACACCTAGCTTGTTAGGAAGCTCAACACCAAGAACTCTACAAAGCTCTTTCAAAAAAACGAATTTCAGCCTTGTATTTTTGCCACAAATCCGAAAATTTTAGCTATGTTTTTGAGAGAACTCTTGCAAGATGTGTGTGTGAGAGAAGTGTGTTAATGATGGAAGAGTGTAGTGATGGTAAAGGCTTGCAAAAAACAAGAAAAGGGCAGGTCCGTAGGCCCCTTTGGGCGGCCAAAACAACATCCCAAAGTGGGTTCCCCCCCCCCCATTTTTAGTTTTATAAAATATACACTCTTAACCCATAACTTTTATAAAATTAAAACCCCTTTTAATTTTATAACAATAACACAATTTTATTTGATATTATTTAACCAAGTTAAATAATGAAACAAATAATTTCTCATGAACAAATTATCCACATAATGTTGTTCTCTTACAAAGCAACGTTTTAGAAAAACCCATTTTCTAAATTGGTGTCGGTATATATTTGTATGATCCTATCAACAAATAAATATTAATTGGTGTTTGTGTATCTTACTATTGGGTATGACCCGACTTGGATCATGACGTACTAACCACATCAATCTTGTATGTGTCTTGGGCATATGTGGTCTAATATTATCTTCGGAAGTTTAACACTTAACTTTGGAAGACCTTTATTAGTTGCACCAAAATTGTCTAGATCCAAAACTTTCTATATGAATATTAAATAAAAATCAAATATATCACCTATTATTAAAAAAACTTAAGAATACATAAATGAATCAATAATAAATAACATAAATTTTTTTAAGTTATGGTCCAGTGTTTTGTTTTTACGAGAGGCTTAATCAAATGTAATTCTTTTTCGGATATGCTAGAAGATACTTCATCTTCTATCTCTTCATTGTGTACATTAACTTCAAGTTTAATTTCATCTTTGAGGCTTGTTTGGTGTTGTATACGATCCATCGCATCTAAGTGATCCTTTATCAAATGTACATCTCCACCACTTCGGGAGTTAGTCTTTTGTCTATAATGATACCTCGCAAATAAGAGAAAAACATATTTTGAAGCTTCTGTAGAATTGGAAATCATAGAATTGGAAATTTAGATTTTTTTTTCTTTCCACCTAGCCAAAATATCAAATACATGATAATCTTTGGTTGACATAGTGAAAATAAAATCTGTTCCACTATATCTATCAAGCTCGCACTATATCTATCGAGCTCACTTGTTGGGGTGTTACCCTTTTGTTATTTAGTCGTCACATCCCTAACAACATTCAACATATCTAAAACTGAGTCTTTAACCAAGGTACTAGCAGTTAAGGTTGATTCCCTTGGCGTGATTATGTTTACGTTAGGCCTATATCTATTAAAATAAAAACTATAATTTATTTTTAAACTTTCATTAAAATTTTGTTGTCTCGATTAAAAATTTAGGGTATATAATTTTCGCAGACATGGTTTTCCAACGAAAGTTAGGCGAAACCTAGTAGCGAAGATGCCAGTGAAACTGTTGGCGAAATTAGCAGTGAAATAAGGCAGAAATTAACTCACTTGTGTGTTAACTTATCTGGAGACTGTGTAGTGCGACCCTTGCTTTATAAGCTTGATTGAGGAGCTACTCATTGAGTCTAGGTGAGTTCTAGATCCCCTATTTAAAGGTTTTGAACTTGTATGGGGTTGGAAATGCATACCAAAGCTTGATTTGAGCCCACGTGAGGGGCGTTGCCCCTTGGCCCCACTAGGGGCTACTGCCCCCAGGACCCCGCTGTCAAGGGCTGCCGTCCCCGAACCCCTGCTGTCTCGCGGTGGATCGGGTATGTTTTATGATGATTTATGGTTGTGGTTCGTATGTATATGTATGTGAAGGTATGATGCATAATGTTTATGATGATGTGTGATGCTATATGCTATGTATGATGATGCGTGATGATGTTATGCTTATGTATGATATGTTTTCTTATGTTCCTTACTACGTAATATGATGTGATTATGTTGTGTGATTATGATAATGAACATAAGGTATTATCTTAACGAAAAGAAAGATATAAGATAATGAAAGTGGAACATAATTAATGAACGAATGAAAAGTCTTACAAGAAAATGAAAGGAGGTTCACAACTCACTGATAGTTGTTAGCTCAACTGATTATTTACAATGTGCGATCTTGGCTAACCCTTGAGGTTTCACACACAGGGAGAGTTAGTCTATGTGACTACTACATACGTGTGATACGTGTGATATGTACGATATGGGGTGCTTGTATCTTAACCCTAGATTTTATAGCTTTGTGCTCAAGAAGGAGGTTAAGTACATGACCAGACATAAATAGAAGTGAAAATATAATAAATGTACGAAAAGTGCAATAAGTACGAAATGTGCGAAACGTGCGAAATTTACAAAACGAACGATGATGAAGATAATAATTATTACTGTAGGACAAGTGAAGGGTATGCACTTACAACACAACAATACATAAGGAGAGTTGCTAAGAACACTTAATAGATCAAATAATGAACTGGTTAACCTTTTGTAATGATACTTAGAACACAAGTAAATATGAGACAGAACAAGATAGCAAAACACACAAGGAGTTGGTTTTCAAGATTGCAGTATATTGCTTTCTCAAGTTTTATTACAAATGTTACAAAGCATATCAAAAAGTTACAAGTACTTAAGACACATATACTACATCCTACAACCGACCATACTTTGAACGCCAACTGGATACAATTGACTAGACAACAAACAAAATCAAATGTAGAGTCAAATGGCAGATTGCCTTTTGACTAGTGACTATGACATACCATAGCTCACATCCTAATATATTACAAAAAGGATAAAGTACATAAAGTAGAAAGTTACAGACTTAAGACATCAATGTACAATTACCAAAAGCATGGACCTTTTCACCAACTTATGAAAGTTGGTGACTTTTCAGAGTTGCAGTGGAAAGGGGTCAAGCTTTATGTAAAAAGTACATCAGATAAAGCATGTGTTCAAAAGTCTTTAGAAGAAATCTGTCTTCAAGTGTTGGCTTGAGACGACTTTGTCTTTGAAGCTTCAGAAGAGTTCATCTTTGGCTTCAAAAGATATTAGTCTTGGCTTCGGAAGATTTCACACTTAGTGTATTTTCTGATGCTGGTGTGAAACTTCCGAAGCATTCTACTTCAGTACACTTGTCCATGCATGCAAAAGATACTTTGGGTGTTTGGGTTGCATCGGCCTTTACATTTAATCCTTACAAACTCTCCCTATGTTGATGCTACCAAAACACTTTGAAGACTTCATATATTAACAGTCCTTATCAAGATAATGACCATCCCTTTCTTCATGAGATGATCAAGATCACTCAGACTCTCAAAGTGTCTTCTCATGTCAAAGAGATCATATAGAGGCAGATTAAACATATCCTGCATGTGTAAATATTATCAATTCCTTGACCTCTAATGACACGGATTTGTAGTGTATGTCTAGGACAAGATGGGTCTTCCTGATGCTAGAGGAGCTACTTGAAATGGAGTTGGTGGAGCATCCTCTATTTGTACATCTTATGGATGTTCTGACTCATCCTGAGGTTTGGAGATTGTTGCTTCTTTCTTCTTCTTTATTGGCCTTGGTTTGGAAGCCATCCTTTTTCTCCTCTTTGAACCTTTTAACTAAGATGACTAGCCAGCAGCACCTGATTGATCTTCTTTGTCTTTCTTAGTTGGGTTTTCCTCTCTCACAAGGTTAGATTAAGAGGAGACAAAACCCTGTTGTGGATCAGAAGTGGAAGCTTGCCGAGACTCAGCAGGAGATTCAGGTAGTGTTGTCTCAAATGGTTCAACCTTAACCTCCATTCCTTGAGGGACCAGACTTGGTGGGAGTGTAAGTCAACTAGTTCTCCTCTTTGAATCTTTTTCTTGATCACCCTTATATGCTCATCCATAGTGGACAGAGACATGGGACAAAGTATCCTTCCGGAGAATCCACATAGCTTCATCACACTCATCATCCTCTGCCTATGAGCAAACTTCTTCATAATTTTTTAGATGATAGCTCTTGACTTTGCAGCATCTTCCCTTAATTTCCTTTTTGTGATATTTCTCTCTTTGACTATCTCAAGTTCAAGTTGTTTGAGGTACTCAAACTCAATATAGTCAAAGGGTAAGGAAAGAAGGGCAACAACCTGATACAGACCTGTGGCACTCAAGTAGTTGATCATGTTGATCCTATCCTTTTCTTTGTCTACCTATGGTTCTTGTGGCACCACATCCTCTTGCATAGGACTTTCTTGAACTGGGGAGAGAGTAGGCACAACTTGTACAATCTTTTCTTTCTTCTTTCTTCATTGATTTGAAGAAGTAGTTTTGCATCCTCTGCCTCCTTTCTTTCCTTTGACAATTCCTTGTCAGCCAGTTCATTTAACTCATTTAAGGGGAGGGAGATGGTATTATCTATGTCATAGTTCTTGGTATGCAAGTAGTTAATCCTAACTGCCCTCAACTCATCATTCTGAGGGTTTGGCCTAGGGGCAGCGCTGATAGTAGATTTCATGAGTCTTGTAGACCTAGTAGAGGAACCTTCTACCCTTAGACTCCTTTTCCTATATCTCTTTCTCCTTAATCTCCTCAGAAGTCATTTTTCTTTTCCCTTTGTCACTTACAAACCTTTGTGACTCAGGGTGGAGAGAGCTTTGGCCTTCATTGCTTGGTGTAGCTTCCAAGCTCTGGCCAGAGAGAAGTTGAATCTCTACAGCAGTTGATGGTGAGACAAAGCTCTCAGGTTCTACCATTGGGCCTTCAGTCAAGGTTTCCCCTATGAAGCTAATCTTAGGGTCTGCCATAACATCTGGTTGACCAGTGACATTGCCTGATTGCCTTAGTCTCCTTCTGAATCTGAACTCCGCAGTGATTCTGTCATAAATTCTTTGAGCCAGCTTGTCAGCTTGTCTAGATTGGCTTTTGTTAACAAGTGGAATGCTGATAAGATCAAGACTTTCATAGAAGTTCAAGGTCTGAAAATTAAAGACTTCTTGCTACCTTTGAACTCTTTGAATGATAAGGGCTCTTCTGTTTTTATCATACATCCACCCAAAACTGTGATTTGAAGTTGGTGGAGATGACATTGCCCTTGGTATTCCTTCTTCAAAAAGACTCTGAATATTGGAGTTTATGGAGTCAATAATTGCAAGTGAGGATGGTAAGTCCCTAAAGAACTCCCAGGTTCTGTAATTGTAATGACTTTCTCCCTCTTTTTCGTAGCATCACCCTCTTGCATAGGTGAGCTAGGAGTTAGGTCAATCACACTCACAGGTTCTTGTGTTCATGGTTGAGCTCATCTTAAAGGTCTTCAGCTAGTTGTTCCTTGAGATAAGAAATCTCAAGTTGCTGATCATTGACCTTGTTTTGCAAGGTAGTCTCTTGAGATTCAAGATGACTGACCTTAGAGACTAAACAGGTGCATGTTTGTGACAGTTTTTGCACCTTTAGCCTCAAATTCCACTTATCTTCATGAGAAGAATCATTGGCGGATTAGATGATTGGACAAGAGTCCTCTCTCTCACCACCAACTTTAGGTTCTAGGCTACTAGAATTACTCTGCTCACTAACAACCTATGTTGAGGTGCCAATGGTCTGAGTTGCCATGGTTGAGCTCCGAATGATGTAATCACTTGCAAAAGTGAGGGCCTCTTGCATATGGATATCCTAAATAGGCTATGAAGTATCCACCTCAGTGATGGGTGACAGATATGGGCTAGGCATTGGAGACTTAAGAGCACTTATCTCTCTTTGAGAAGTGGAAAAGAAGAGAGAGTCACAGTATTCACTAAAACCTAATTCTTCAACTGTATAGAAGTCAAGGTTAGAATTGGATTGGTTTAAGTCCAAAGGCTAGGGAAGGTAACTGTCCCTTGAAGGTTGTTCACTTGATTATTGAGACTCAAAGTGAAGGCTTAAGGCATTTAGGCTTGTGAGCTTATTAGGCTGAGCATGAGGAACCTCAACACTAATCATAAAAATGATGGGAGTGGTTTGCTCCTTAAGAGAAGTGGGAGCTCCAGTATCCACTTCCTCCTGTATGGGTAAGTATATGAGTCTGTGTTGGTGAGTTTTCTTTGGTAGGTGAGGGTTATTTGTGTCTGTTGTGGTGGTTCAGATGTAGAAGGTGTGGGTTCAACACTAGCTGGTGCTACCAGGTTGTCACCTTGAGCAATGTGCTCTAACATTTTTGGGACAAGGGCTATTTCTACCCTTGAGAAGCCAATATTTGGCTTCCTTAAAATTTTGAAGATGTTGGGCTTCATCTGTCCTAATTTAATAATATTACTTGTTTGCCTTAACTTTGAGCCCAGTTCACAGTTATGAATGTATTGAACATATCTAGGAAACATGTAGTATTCTAAGAAGTCCATGTTTGCAAGCAAATTTGTATAAACAAATTGAGAGTACCCAAACATGAGTCCCCGAACCATCCCATGCACTATGAAGGAGATATCTTTAGGAATCTAGTCCCACCCTCCATGCTTGTTGGACAAGCTGTGGATAACCACATGTAGCAGGTATTTCCACTGGGATGAGACCTTCTTTTCCTGGTGGTCTTTATAGAGAAATCTCCCTCATAGCTCATCTGCTCCAAGTAGTGGTTAACAACTTCTTTGGGGAAGAACACCTCACCTTTTTCATCATCCAACTGAAGATGATTGTTGATGATGGTCGGAGTGATGACGATTGGTCTCCCCTACACTATGGTAGACAGTGCCTTCTCCCCGTCCGGAACAACCTCTTGGCAGGTCATCCAAAATTCAAGCAGATTATCCTTATACAGAGTAGGATCAATGGTAAGGGAGCTGAAGAAGTTTGATAGAGCTAAGAAACATCAAACCTCTGAGAAATATGGATCTTTCTCAGAGTGTAACAGAGCAACTTGGTTGTGTTGCCTATGTAATTGCATGGAGAATTCTGGTTCATTTCGTTGGTTAAGGTTAGCCATTGTGAGAAAGCTTAAGGAGGTAAGTTTGAACGAAGGTGGCTTCATAAAGAAATTCAGGATTTTAGGTTTAGAGGAAAGATGAAGATGATAGAAAGAGGGGGAACCGGTGGGTTTATATGTTAAAAGGATTAAAGACAAAGTTAATGAAAGAGGATAAACTTCGAAATCCAGATGTCGGTCCCACATCTAAAAAATTAGTTTGTTTTTTGCTCAAAAAGTAGTTTTCTTGGGAACCGAAGGTAAATTGTCTTAAGAAGTTTTAATGAAAAAGCTTCCGAAGACAAAATGACTTTGGAAGAATTTCCTAAGAGTTTTGAAAGGTTTTGCTTTGGAAGAGAATTAAAACTTAGATGTTTTGTTCAAACAACATAGGACTCATAGATTTTATGAAATAATATGAATTACTTTTAAGAAAAACCGACTCAAAGTTAATCATCCCAATAGCTGATATAAGATACTTAAATCTCTATTCATCAAAATCTTTTGTAAATAGATGAGCATATTGTTCATTTGTGTGTACTTTGACTAGTTTAATTAATCCCTTTTCAGAATTATCTCTAATTAAATGATACCTAATATTGATGTGTTTTGTCCTTGAGTGTTTCACAGGATTTTCTGTGATAGAGATAGCACTGTTGTTGTCTATGTTAATAGGAGTCTCCTTAAAATTTAATCCATAGTCAAGCATCTAATTCTGAATCCAAAGCACTTAAGCACAGTAGCTTGCAACAACAACGTATTCAGCTTCAGCAGTTGATGCGGAGACACAGGATTGTTTCTTGCATTGCCATGAGACAACCCTTCCACCAAGAAACTTACATCCCCCGGATGTATACTTGGCACTCTGTATAAGCATACAGATTGAAGTCAATTCTTAGGATACCAAAGACCAAGTGTTGAAGGACCTTTGAGGCATCTTAGAATCCTTTTGACAGTGATAAGGTGAGACATCTTGGGGTTGGCTTGATATCTTGCACAAATACATATGGCAAACATGATATCACGCCTACTAGCTGTGAAAAACATATGAGACCCAATCTTAGCCCTGTAAACATGCTCATCTACACACTCCCCCTCAAGGGAGTGGTTTCTTCCTATGGGTGTCTTAGCAATCTTACAATCAGTCATGTTGAATATTTTGAGTACGTCTTGAATATACTTTGACTAACTAATGAAGATGCTATCTCAACTTGCTTCACTTGAATACCAAGAAAGAAATTGAGTTCCCCCGTGGCACTCATTTCAAATCTGTCCTTCACTGGCTTCGTGAAGTCTTTGCATAGCTTTGGATTAGTTGAAACAAAGATGATATCATCTACATACACTTAAACTAGCATTAAGTCATTTCCCTGTCCTTTGATGAAGATATTTCCATCTATTGTACCCTTTCTGTATCCATGCTTGGAGAGATACTGAGATAGAGTCTCATACCATTTTCTTGGTGCCTAATGCAGCCAATAAAGAGCTTTGTCAAGCTTGCAGACATAATCAGGATGATCAGGATCTGCAAAACCATGTGGTTGTTTGACATACACCTCTTCATCAATCACCCCATAAAGAAAAGCACACTTGACATCAAGTTGATAGTTCTTGAAGTTCTAGAAGCAGCAAATGCCAAAAATATCCTAACATCTTCAAGTCTTGCTATAGGAGCAAAAACATGAGTGTAGTCAATTTTTTCTTCTTGTATGTACCCTTGAACAACTAGTGTAGCTTTGTTTTTTATGACAACGCCTCTATCATCTTTCTTATTCCTAAACACCCATTTGGTTCCTATAGTAGTCTTCCAATGAGGAACAGGACAAAGGTTCCAAATTTTTTGCCTTGTGAATTGAAGCAGCTCCTCTTGCATAGCTTCAACCCAATATCTGTTCTTCATAGCCTCATCAATTTTCTTTGGCTTTATATGGGATAAAAACAAGAATGAAGACAAACATTTGCTTCATGGGTTTATCCTCCTGTTCTTACCCTTGTGTCAACATCTCCAATGATGTTTGTGGTAGGGTAAGACTTGTGGATCCTTAGTTGAGGGATCATAGCTAGTTGCTAAGAGTGCTGAGAGAGAACTAAATTTGAAAAATTTAGATTTGGAATTTATGCATCACCCACCACATTAGCACACTTATCATGGGAAACTTGATCCAATGAGTGTGTGACATCATTGATGTTTTCATCTATGGAGTGGTTATCAGCATCAAGAAATTCTTGAGCACTTTCACCACCACCATCATTTTCTCCTGCGTTTGAACTGTCTTGATCTGGTTGTTGGGCCTTTAACCTGTTATTTGAAGACATCTCAAATGTATCAACTGAATTTGTTATTGTAGTGCTGATAGAAAACTCATTTGTAGAAGTAGTTATAACTGGAGCTGAAGATGTGTAACTTGAAGGTCTTCTTAGCTCAAATCTTAGGTCAGGATCACCTGTGGGTATGATATCTATAGATTCTAAAACATTCTCACAAGATTTGTTAAAACAGTTGGTAACTAAATCAAGATCAAATAGCCAATCAGGACCAGAACCAGCCACACAGTGTGTCTGTTCATTGAAAGTTACATTGGTTGACTCCTCAACAATTCAAGTTCTGAGATTATATACTCTATAAGCCTTAACTTGAGAAGAGTATCTAATGAAGTGTCCATCATCTGATTTCTCAGTAAATTTGACAATTTTATCTTTGGTATTCAAGATGGTGCAAGGACATCCAAATGACCTAAGAAAACCAATGAAAGGTTTCCTCTTGTGCCAAAGTTCATAAGGAGTCTTGCCATGAGTCTTAACCACTAAAACTTTGTTTTGCACATAGCAGGCAGTGTTGACTGCCTCTGCCCAGAAGGTTATGGGCAACTTAAAGTCTGACAACATGGTTCTTGCATCTTCAATTAGGAATACAGAGATGTTCCAATACCTTTGCTTCATCAGGGTCAGCCATCAATGCTTGGTTTGGAGATGCATCTTCCACCTTAAAGCTCTAGTCAAAGCCTCCTTCTTCAACAGAAATTGTTTCTTGTAGCTTTGGTTTCTCATTCTGGGTAACTTTATTAGTGTAGCTGGGTCTAGACTGTGCTTGGCCATAATTTGTTCTTGGTGTCTTGCATTCTGTGGAAAAGTGGCCTATCAAGTTACAGTTGTAACATTTGACTTTGCTTTTGTCTAATCCAAACTTTCCACTGGTTGTATTGCTAGGAACTTCTTGGCTCTGTGAGTTAGACGAGCCATTTGTTGGACTATCTCCATATACTCCAGATCATTTGGATGGACACAGTCCAGATCTTCAAGGGTGAATAGAAAGCTGCCACAACTTTCGTTAGAAGACACAAAGGCTTGAGAAGAACTTGTTGGATCTTGTATGCCCAAGACACATACAAGATTGATATGGTTAGTATGTTATGATCCAAGTCGGGTCATACCCAATAACAAACTAAACAAACACCAATAAATATTTATTTGTTGATGAGATCATACAGATAAATATTGACACCAATTTAGAAAATGGGTTTTCTAAATCATTGCTTTTGAAATAGAACAACAATATATGGATAATTTGTTCATGATAAATTATTTGTATTATTATTTAAGTAGGTTAAATAATAACAAATAATAATGTGTTAAAGGGGTTTAATTTTATAAACTTATAGAATAAAGAGTGCAAAGTTTATAAAATTTAAATGGGTGGGAACCCATTTCAAATTTTCGGCCGCCCCTTGTGGTTATTCTTGTGATTCCTTTTCTATTGTTTCAATAGAAGACTTTAACACTCTTGCACTCCATACTTACACTCTCTCTCACACACACATGCAAAAGCTCTCTATTCCTCCTTCTCTTGGCTGAAAAATTCGTTTTTCTTCGCTGCATTTCGAGTTCAAGTTGGCTGATTTCCAGGTATGTTGAAAGGAGAAGAGATTTGGTGTTTAACCTCATAACAAGTTAGGTGTTTCACAATTGCTTGTGGGTATACAAGCTTGAGGTCTTCTTCTTTGGAGGCTTCCATTCAAGAACATCATCTCCATCTTCTTTGACAAGAAAGGTTGTATTCTAAGAACACCCTATGGTTGTTTGTGTTATGATAGCATTTCTTTTCATATATTCATGATCCTTGTTCTTGGGTTTGTTATCTTGAATCTTAAAATGGTTTATTTTCAGAATCTAAACATAATATATATGTTCATAGATCCACTCCGTTTTTGTATAAATAGTTAAACAATCTTTGATAAACTTGCAATAAACCCAACAATGCATGTAGAGCTAGTTATGTGGAAAACTTGCTTCAAAAGTCCCAGAAAAACTAGTTTTGTTGGACTTTTTAAGCCCATTAGGGGCTGATTTTATTTGGATGTTTGAGTCCTTTGACTTTCAAGTTTTATTTTACATGCTTTAGAATAAACCTTGAAAGATTGATGTCAAATGGTTGATTGTTTTGTTTGGACAAAAACCCTAAATTTTAGTTTATGTTGGCAGAAATTTTGATGGTTAAAAAGGGGTTCATTTTTTTCTTAGATATTGTATTTGGATACATGTTTTAGTGCATAACATAGCCTTGACCTAGTGTGTTTTGGATTTGGTTGAATGTTTTCTCATCTTTGGTTTTATTCTTTCAAAAGGGTTGTAATTATAACTTTGTGTTTGTATTTTGGGTTGTAATTTATTTATTCATGGGTTATATAATAAATAGATTAGGTGCATTTCATTTAATAAAAAAAATGTATTAGGATATGATTTTGTAAAAGAAGATGCACCAGATAAAGACCCAAAGAAAGACACAAAAGACATGGGCACTCGAAGAATTTGGATGTGGATTCAAGTGGGAGTTCATGGACACATTTTGATGTGTCATTGTTAACCATTAGGAAAGACCTAATGACAACACTTGTGATGGTAAATAAGTGTAGTCAACTTAGTGGCTATGGTTATGCAAATATGTTTGTATGATTAATCTTGTTTGGTTGTTTGTTGTATGGTTTTTGTTTGATATTTGGATATGCATAACAAACTCATTAACAAACATAACAAGCTGAAAATTGATGGTTCTTCAACATTAAGTGATTAATAAAAGATTATTAAAAGGATTAATGATTTTAATAAAAGGGGTTTTATTAAAAAGTGAACCATAGGGTACCTTGTATTTGAAAGCATGCAAATATAAGGTACATAGATTTTTCGAAACTAGTATTATGAAAACTTTAAATTTCTTTTATAAACAAGTTTAACACCGTCCTTTTACATACACTTGAGTCACTTGGAAACTCCTAATGGGATAAAGATCACCCAACCATTTTGAGGGAACTTGTGATTTGAGGTGGGGATACCATATTTGCGGGATAAAGGTCACCTAACCACTTATGTTAGAAAACTCACATGTGTATGCAAGTAGGGTGACTTGATTTGCAAACCATGTTAAATGGATCACCTACAATATGGTTTACAAAGGCGTTGATGGGATAAGCGTGCTGACCATACGTATGATGTTTAAGTCGATCCCATACCCCTAGAAGTTGCAAAAGGTTGAAATTGTCAAAACATTGACTACCTTGTTAATTTAAATAATGGGATAAGGTCACCTAACCACTATTTAAATGGAATGTTGGATTTTGGAATTTTAAAATTGTGTAAAACACATAAAAGGGCTTTAATAATTAAAACATCATTAGTATCAAAAATACTAAAATTGAACTTTGTTAATTTTTTTAGATGGCCACCAACAACATTGAAAATAAATATATACCGCCCGCTCACTCACTATCACTAAGGATCATTCTCCAAAAGGAACGTCTAAACCATAATAATGTTATAGATTGGTTTTGAAACTTGAGAATTGTTCTCAAGCAAGAGAAACGATTGTATATTCTAGACGTTCCGATTCCCGATCAACCTAATGAGGAGGATGAGGAGGCCTATAATAATTGGGTGAAATACACTAAGGACTCGGTCCAAGTGTCTTGCCTAATGTTGGCAAGTATGACTCTGGATCTCTAATAGGAGTATGAACATCATGGAGCGTACGACATGATTACCCATTTGAAGGAAACGTTCCAATAGCAAGCAAGGGTAGAGCGCTTCGAAACGGTTCGAGCACTCCATGCATGTCGTATGGATAACACCCAATCAGTTTCATCTTATGTACTTAAGATGAAAAGCCACATTGACCGCCTCGAAAGGCTGAATTGTCCCATCTCGAAAGAGTTGGCTACGGATTTGATCCTCAACTCTATGTCAAAAAGGTTTGACAACTTTGTTATGAATTATAACATGAACGGGTGGGACAAGAACATAAGTGAGCTTTACTCTATTCTCAAAATTGCCGAGGCGGCCATGGGTAAAAAGGTTTTACCCGTTCTCACCATCAATGAAGGTGGGAACAAGAAGAGGCCTCACCCAGTACCCAAGGCAAATGTTGCCAAGGGCAAAGGGTACGTTTAGGGAAAGGGGAAGGGAGTGTTAAGAGCGCCATGACCAAAACCATCGGAGAGGAAGCAAAAGGTAGCTTCGAATGACCCATGCTTTAAGTGTTGGGAGATTGGACATTGGGCTAGAAATTGTCCAGTCCATTTCAAAGAGTTGCAAGCTAAGAGGGATGCAGGGCAAACCTCAAGTACAAATTTAATGATCCATATTGATCTAAATTTAATATCCTCAAACACATGGGTATTGGATACCAGATGTGGAATGTCACACACTCAAAATCCACGTGCGGAGTTTTACCGCGAGGCATGTGAACAAACCAGGATCACAGTCAATAGTTTCTGAGAACGACTCTATATGCTAACGTTAAAATTATATCAACCAAAGTTTAAACATGAAAACTATGCGAAAGCATTTTGTAAGTAAAGAAACCCAAAGTATATAAATGCATACTATGGCAGAACATGCGCCAACCCAAATAAGTAAACATTAATAAATAAAACCAACAAAGATGTCTTTAAGATAGAGTCTTAGAATGCATGATGAATCTGTGCATTGCTCCTAAAGGCAAGCGAAGTTAATGATTTGAGAATAGCATACTAAAATGTCAACATAACAGTTGGTGAGTTCAAGAGTTTGCGTGCAAATATAAACAATTTAACAATTGTGATATCTAAGCAGTGCATTGTAACAGATAGCTAGTTTATTAACAATAAATATTATTTCATAGTGATTTAGCAATTGAAGCTGACTGTGATAAGTTGTTGCCTCCTGTCATGACTTATCAGGTCGTGACAAAATTTTTTAGGACGAATTGCACCCGGTTGACCTCGAGTCACACAGGTGGAGCTCGTCAGACCCAGTAGTACTACCCAAATTTCCCTACTATTCAATATTAACAATTCGAAAGTGTGAGGACTTTTCCAAGGTAAACAAAACTATATTAATATTATGCACAACTTAAACATATATAAAGCGTTTGTAAATTACCAGTATGCTATCTCCCCCAAAGGAGATTAAATAAAGAGTGGGGCATGAAGTCACCTGATATGCATAACAACTACTTAGGGTTTACTTTGGAAGCAAGAGTGGACAGACAACCTTTAGAGGTTACCTAGATCATGTAAGTACATGAGTACGTGTAAACAACAAACATGTGGAACCCTCAGCACACTACAACCAAAGACTCAAGGTTTCAGAAAACAGACACGTTTGACTCACTTGACCTGTTTCACCCGTTGGTGACATCATGAGTTTTAATTCAATTAAGCAAACGTGAACATATAACATACATGGTTAACATTCAAATGGATCAAATGAGGTGCTACACTACCCAATGCATTACTTAGATCATCATACCACTAAATATCATACAAGTCATGCGAATCTAAAACAGTAACATGCCCACCAGTTACAACATAACTAACACGCAACACAAAGATCAAATCACGCACTACATGCCATGTGAAGCCACTCACGACTTCACATCCTAAACCCTGCCAATCCTACTAAGTAGGGGATTCGCACGCGTGTATGATGATCACAATCATATTCATTAACCACGTTCATGGCATTCAACATACACCATAATAATTAATTTCCAGTCCTAAACATGATGTCTTAACTACTAATCAACCATCAACATCATACATGATCATCAAAGCCCATACATCACCCATGATCATCCAAGCATTCTATACAACTAAATTAACATATTCTAACACATTAAAATCATCCATGAACATACTAACATGCTCCTAATTTTCCAAACATGCTCAAACAATTATCTTTCTAACTTTGTACAGATAAAGTTTCCCTTTTGGGAAAGCATATCCCAAAATCTATCAAACACCCAATGTATTCATAAATTCCTTAATAATACACCAATTCAACTTCATATCAACATATAAGCATGATCAATAGCATCAAACATCATAATTCATTAACCTTCATGATCAAAAGTTTCTACTTTAGGAAATCTATGAACTACAACATTCATTCCTAGATTTCTAGCATCCATATTATCAATCTATTATACATACATCATCATAAACCCTTCAACAACATCAATTCATCATCAAATCATCATATCATGAAAAATAAAGTTACTATTATTAGTAACCTATGAACACAACCTTCAATTCATCAACTTCTTGCAAGATTAATGTAATCTAGCATTCATACAACCTACTAATCATCATATAATCTTCATACAAACATCAATATCATATAATCACATCAATTTTCGAATTAGGGTTTATCATGAATTAAAGTTCATGAACAATTTATCAGAAACATATCATTCTTGGATAATCGACGTTAACTAACATTTATACAATCTAACTAACATATTAGCATCATCAATTGACCAAAATTCGACATAATTAACACCCACACACGAATTAGGGTTCAGCCAAATAGAAAACTCCTCAAAACTTGTAAAATTCTATCCTTTAAACGTATAATGGCTTGTATTTGATTATTCTAACTTGTTGCAACCCTTGATTTCGATCAAATCCGATGCTTTCTGGCTTGTTCTTGGTTGAAATCACAAAGGGAGGGGGTATGGGGATGAAGTCACGGCCGATGGGTGTGAGGGGGGGTTAGGGTGTTGTTTTATTTAAATTAATTTTGCATAATTACCAATTAAGCCCTTGTTGTTTGTATTTTTATAAAAAATAGCTTTTAACTCCTTTTTAAAAGTTTTTCTAACTAAGTTATTAAGCATATAAACTCATATTCACAATTATATATTTTACTTTTATAAAACTCAACACATACGAATTAATACACACATTTTCCCTTTACGCAATTGTTGGTACACATGTCCCTAGTTCTAGTCTAGTGATCTTAAATGTAATAGACTTTCATCTTGTAACACATATGTAATGTTGAATCTATGAAATGAAAAACTCTTCTGTGAATGTTTGTTGATTGTTTAATGTTATATCTATTGATATTATGTATTGGTACACTCATATATGAACATGTTATATAGGCTTACAGTTGTTAGACATGT
>BJCM01265525.1:0-11228 GCA_018326385.1 Flaveria bidentis
TTTGAAACTTAAAAATGGTTTTATTTATAATAATAATATATATATAATGGTGTATTTTATGATGATGATAGTAATATGGGTAAAGGTTTTAAATGACAGTAATGTAAGGGCAAAAGCATAAGCGTAATCACACAGGTAGTTCATAAAAGTGAGGAATGACCGATTAACGAAAAGATGACGGAAATACGTCAATAGACGGACCTTTGGTGACGGATGTCACATACCCTCTTCGTGGCACTCAACCATGATTACTAAGGTCGAATGACAAAGATCCCATTTAGTAAATTATTAAGATATTTCGTTAACATTCATTTCATACGTTCATTCTTTCCATCATTACCTTTCTCATTCATCAACTCACGCCATACTCCCGACTCATGTCCGAAGACTAGTACTGTGCCGGGGTCTGTACACAAACCCCCGACTCATGTTCAAAGACTGACACAGCACCGGAGTACGCAATTCGTTTCCCTTTCATCTCATCTCAGTTTCACGTGCTACTCCCGACTCATGTCCGAAGACTGATACTGTGTCGGGGCCTGTAACCAAACCCCCGACTCATGTCCGAAGACTGACACAGTACCGAAGTACGCGACAAGGACCTCTTTCGAGTCTGTTGTGACACATATTTACTCACCTCATACATATGCTTGCAAGCCTTTCATTCGTTCATTCATTCATTAATGCATGCATTCATTCATTACGTTCCTCTTTTCATTATCTTCCACTTTGCGTTACATAATACTTTCATTTCATTCATTAACGTTCAACACAAAGCCATGGGAAGATAAACATACATATTAATAATTAGGAACATAAAACATAAAACATCAATCACACAGGGCAACATCGCACACCCATAACATACATCATGCACAATCACATGAATCATGCCCATCGCATCGCACATAACTATACGACATCACACGTCAGCATGCATCGCATCATCATCATCATCAACATGCCCAACATAACATCTACGACCTTGAAAATCAATTCACACGAACCTCTGGGAACCTCCCGAGTCAAAACCCACAACTGCACTTTCCCTCAAAAGTCATAAAGTAAATCGTTGTTCTTTCAAGCGTAAGATCCCTACTTGGGCGTATGGACACCCTCCAGTCGCATGGCCTTCCAGGCAACTGAACACTTAGGCGAATGGACATCAGGCGAATGGACCCTCAGTCGCATAGCTTCTATGCGTATGGCCTTCAGTCGCATGACTTCAGGCGCATGGGCTTCAGTCGCATACCCTTCGTGCAAATGAACCTCAGTCGCATGGCAATCGTGCGCATGGGCCTCCGTCGCATGAAAATCGAGCGTATGGCCTCCAATCGCACTCCAGTCGGACGCCTAGCCCTAGCTGATGCAGAATGCAGTTCATTCCGACTGCAGCCGAAGGTTTTCGGCCTCCAACCTCTTCCAAACCTCTTTTAAGCTCAAATCAGCCATTCTAAACCTTAGGGAAACATACCACGACCTCATTCAAGCATACCCAAGCCTAAAATCAAGCCCCAAATGAATCATACACATACATATACACACATAAACGGGTATTCACCCAAAAACCCAAAAATAGTTTCAGATGTGTTCCAGTCCCAAAATCATTCAAAAACGTGTAAAAGAGGGGTCCTAGAACTCATTTTAATGATCCCATCAAGTAGAGCTTCAATTTGACCCGCTACACGTTGATTTTCACGCCTGAATCCGCCCGAACCAAGCTTTTCTCTTCTTTTTCTCCTTTTCTCTCTTCTTGGCTGAGTTTTTGCAAGAATGGGGAGGGTGTGGGCTGCCCTCCCCCTTTTATACTCACACTCATCAAGTTTTCTCTCGTTGGCGGGTTTGGTCCCTCGACTTTGGACTTTATTTCTTTTCTTATTTCGTCGGCTTCAAAGAAAATTTCTGGGTGTTACAAGTCCACCCCCTTAAATAGGTTTCGTCCCCGAAACCTGTTGTTCCTTGAACCATTGCAGGCAATATTGTCTCATCTCTTTTCCAGTCTCTCACCTAGAATTCAATCGCTCTACGTCGTTTACCAATATACGACTTCTGGTCTATCTTTGGCTACTTCCATTAAGGCTTTGATCCTTTCGAGCTTCTCAGTCGTAGCCTCGGTCACCTCAATATTTCCCATACATCATTTGGTGCTCGGCCTTCACTTGTAGACAAGTAAGGCATTTACTCACTTACTCCATCATATCACGCTTCATACCTGGCCACCAATAATCTTTACTCGTGTCTCGATACATCTGACGGTTGAGATATTAGTATATCCACATACCTTACATTAGCCAAGTAGGCGATACGTCCACGCCTCATGGATTGCTAATCCATTCATATTATGGTGTAAGCCTATCCACCCAAGTCTGTCCTGAACGGTCTAGTAGGAACAAACGCTTTCTCAATTCTATCTTGCAATCCTCTAGGGCATATAGGTAACCTAGTGGATTCATTAATAGCAATCTCTACATCGAAGGGCTCATCGATGTTCCTTCTCCTAACATGCCACTTACAACAGAAAGCAGTAGGAACAAGACTACTACTAGCATCGCATTCAAATCATAGATGCACAAATTTTAAATTACCAGAAACGTACCTGACGTCAAGTCGAAGTCCGCTCTAGCCTCCTCTCGATCATGGCAAAAGCTCTAGCCTTCACCCTCTATTCCCTTTCCTCGCACCGGAGCTTCCTGCCTTCCAATTCTGACAATCCCTGCTCCGGTGTCCAGTCTTGCCACAGTCATAGCACTTAGCCGTGCGGCAATCCCTCGCCCTGTGGCCTTCCTTCCCACACCGGAAACAGACGTTCAGTCCTCACTTGCATTCCCCCTCATGGCCTCTACCACACTTTTTGCATAATTCTCCTTTTCTTTCTATTCTCTTATGATCATCGTCCCTCGGCGTCGTACCTTCATACACAAATCCACCATCATTGTCTCGCCTTCCTTTCCCCTTCTTAACATAGGCTTGCTCCTCCCCTTCGTCTATCATTGCCATCGCCCCCCACTCGTCGTACAACCTTCCCGCCAGTTCAACTGCCGACCTAAACGTGCTCGGTCGGGCAGCGATCATGTGCCTACGGATGTCCGCCGGCAAGCCCTGAATATACCTCTTGAACTTTCGCGAAAGAGGTGTCACCTGATCCGACACCAGACGTGCCATCTCGTTGAACTTCGTGGTGTACTGTTGATGTGTCAAGGTTCCTGCCTCCAGTTGCAGGAACTCCCTCTAAACCTTGTCTATCTCTCGGTGAGGACAGAACTCCTCAATAACCAACTTCTTCAACTCCGACCATCTCATTCTCCTAATAGCCCTGCTACCCTCGGCCTGGACTATATTGTCCCACCAACACAGAACCGAGTCCACAAAATAATGGGCAGCAAACTTTACTTTCTGATCCTCCCGGCACTCGTTGATATTCAATACAGCTTCCATCTCTCTCACCCATCAGTGAGCAGTAGCAGCAGTGTCGTTTCCATCAAAAGTTGGGGGCTTGCATCGTTGAAAAGCCCCATAGTTACAACCTCGTGCCGCCTCCGGCGCAGGCTCTTCCTCTTCTTCATCTTCATCATAGAAGAAACCGTTTCAGTCTCGGGTCGTCTCCTTTCGCCCGAAGGTCTACCCCTTTCCTGTCTCTCCCCATCTCTAACAACCTTTATCACTTCTGTCACTACAGACGGTAGGATCGTCTGCATGGCCTGATGCACTTCCTCCGCAACCGCCTCTCTCATCGAGGCTCACAGATTATCACTCTCATCACCGCCCTCCGGATGAGGGGTCTCGAGTTCTTCATGAACTTCTCTTTCAGCTCTAGACCTTCCTCTTGTGACTCATGGTTCAGCACCACGTCCACCGCCACCTCCACCTCGTGAAGCTTTCGAAGATCTACCACCAGCCATCACACGCACACTGAAAGATTCAAACACTAACATGGTCATTCAAGGGAACAGCTCAGTTTATGTCAAGTATAGTAAGTCCCTAATTACAGTGGCCAATTGTGATTAGCCATTTACTTTACTCTTCATACCCGAAGCATTACCTTTCCTGACTACATTAGTATTTAAATCTACAAACAACACATAACCACATACCATAACATACATCATGCACAATCACACGAATCATGCGCATCGCATCGCACATAACTATACAGCATCACATGTCAGCATGCATCGCATCATCGTCATCAACATGCCCAACATAACGTCTATGACCTCAAAAGTCAATTCACATGAACCTCCAGGAACCTCCCAAGTCAAAACCCACAACTGCACTTTCCCTCGAAAGTCATAAAGTAAATCGTTGTTCTTTCGGGCGTAAGAGCCCTACTTGGGCGTATGGATACTCTGCAGTTGCATGGCCTTCTAGGCGACTGAACACTTAGGCGAATGGACCCTTAGTCGCATAGCTTCTATGCGTATGGCCTTCAGTTGCATGACTTCAGGCGCACACCCTACGTGCGAATGAACCTCAATCGCATGCCCATCATGCGTATGGACCTCAGTCGCATGGCAATCATGCGCATGGACCTCCGTCGCATGATAATCGGCCGTATGGCCTCCAATCGCACTCCAGTTGGTCGCCTAGCCCTAGCTGATGCAAAATGCAGTTCATTCCGACTGCAGCTGACGGTTTTCAGCCTCCAACCTCTTCCAAACCTCTTTTAAGCTCAAATCAGCCATTCTAAACCTTAGGGAAACATACCACGACCTCATTCAAGCATACCTAAGCCCGAAATCAAGCCCCAAACGAATCATACCCATACATAAACAGGTATTCACCCAAAACCCGAAAATAGTTTTCAGATGTGTTCCATCCCCAAAATCATTCAAAAACGTGTAAAATAGAGGTCCTAGAACTCACTTTAACGATCCCGTCGAGTAGAGCTTCGATTTGACCTGCTACACGTCGATTTTCACGCTAGAATCTGCCCGAACCAAGATTTTCTCCTCTTTTTCTCCTTCTCTCTTCTTGGCTGAGTTTTTGCAAGAATGGGGAGGGTGTGGGCTGCCCTCCCCCTTTTATACTCCCACTCATCAAGTTTTCTCTCGTTAGGGTGTTTATAGAATTCAAGTTGTTTCAAATATATAGAATGTATATTCATTTATATATATGTGCAAATTTACGTGTGTTAAAATAGTAACACATCTATAGACTCTAACTTATATAAAGTAAACTTACATTTGTAAATTGTCACTTACAAAGTGTAAACATATGTAAATTTACATTGTATAAGTTATATATTACATATGTTAGTTTTTGAACACGTGTGAGTACACATTTATATAAAAGATTATAATGTTATATATGTGTAATAATAGTATTTCTATAGTGAAGATAATATTTTTTTATTGATCTTGGCTGCTTTTCGTAGGTTTGGGCAAAGTTTGCATAATTTTTTTAGTTTGAAGTTATCTCTACCCTGTATATATGTGTGTACATAAAGATGTGAGAAAGGTCATTTGAATATCATGTTAAACTATGAGGACCATGAGTCACGTATATGAAATCGTGAGTTACATATATGCATTTATGAGGTCAATATACTTAACTTATACAAGTTACATATATGTAACTCATTTTGTCATCATCTTTGTTTCTTGGAAATTAAAATATAAAATATATAATTACCTAAAATAATGAGATTGAAGTTTAATCAAATACACTTTAAACAATTAAAAAATCTAATTGATAAATTATATGATTAGCAAAAGGTGATTTTCATGATTTTCTCTTGAAATACTGGTTAATATTATCTAACACCCAACTTCGAACATTGATATCTCATTCATTTTAGCTCCGTTTGGATGTCATTTGGTTAGTACTGAAACGATAACATGGCAGAAGAGAAACAAAATAAATAATATATATATTAGCAACACTTACTTATGTTTATATATATCTAAAGTTAAGAAAAACTCATTTTCCAATTTTATTAAAACTCATTTTTAATAAAATTTCCAACATTGTTTTTGTAAACACAAATTTTGGCGATGAGACTAAATCCATAGCAGTGCGTTTTCACATGTTAAGATATCATGATCTCTGGTAAGGTATGATCAAGCTGCATAGAAGCAACATCATTGTTTAAGGTGCTAGAGGAAGGGAAGTCTTCATTTATCCATCCTTTGGCATAAGATTTAGTTGTTGTAAATAAATAGAGTAAAGAGAGAGAGAGAGAGAGAGAGAGAGAGAGAGAGAGAGAGAGAGAGAGAGAGGGAGAGGGAGGGAGGGAGAGTTTTGTACGTAAGAAATTTCATTTCTTTTACCTACTATTTATAGTTGTCAAATGATATGTGTATGATGGTATGATGTGGTCCCAAAAATGTATTACTTAAGTGATGCCCTTCTTACACATGATATATGTGTTTTCAGATATCTTATACATGTATGTATTTATGGTTTGTGTAACCCGACCTGCATTTGTTATAACCGGGTGTGTTTCCAGGACCCTACGTCTAAAATCTTCCCTTTACCCTAGGATTTGTGCTTATGAATACAAAGAACTCATGATTAATTGTATGGACTGTGTTTCTACTCCACAGGATTAAAGCTAACTAGTTTGTAAAATTTGTAAGGTGTTTCATTATGTTATACTAGAGTGACTCAATTTCATAATGTAATGTTAAAAATTCTTAGATACTTTCATTCGTCAAAACATGATACACATACACATAACAGAATGTAACAACTATCCAATAACAACGGAAACACTATCAAATATAAAAAATAAATATAATTCAGATATGTACACTATATATATCTAATTATATCCAGACAAATATATTTGGTTAATATGTCCCCTCGATGTGGGAAATAGAGTATTGGGTGAACAAACTGAACTTGAATCTGCTAAATAATTATCGTGGTAGACCCTTGGTGAAAATGTCGCCATATTGATAGTCAACCGGAATATGTAGTACTCATATAGAACCAATGCAAATTTTCTCCCAAATAAAGTGATGTTGATTTTGACATGCTTGGTACGTTAATGTTGAACAAAGTTCCTTAAAAGGTAACTGCTGAAACATTATCATAGAAATGATAGTGGCATCACATGTGGGGATATGTAACTCAAGGAGAAGTTTGTGGAGCCAATTAGCTTTCGTAATTACATTTGTAATGCCTCTGTATTCAACCTATGGACTAATATAGGATATTATGTTTTTGGCATTTGGAGGACCATGAGACCAATTTGTTTTCGAGAAACACACAAATACTGGAAGTGGACCGCCGAGAATCAGGGCATTCCACTAGTCACCGTAAGGATAGGCTTTAATTTGCGACACTTAGAATCTTGAGCTTGTGATCTAAAGTCCCTTAGGGCGTGCATGAATAAACATACCTGCTGGACAGCATATGAAATGTCAAATCGAGTGAAAGTCAAACATTGAAGGGCACCGACTAAACTTCTATACAATGTTCCATTAAGTAAAGGATTATGAGTAGTGGCAATAAGTTTTGAATCAGTGTTAGTGGGGATGGAACAAGGTTTGTAATCCTACATATTTGCACATTCGAGAATTATGGCTGCATGTGATTGTTGAGAAAGAAAGAGACCACCTGTTTTATTGGTAACTTGAATGCCTAGAAAATTATGTAACTAACCGAGATTTGTCATGGCAACTCAACTGATAATTAAAACTTAATAATACCATGAAATATTTAATTATCTTAGATAAGCTATTTGTGCACCCTTTTTATAAACAAAAAGAGACAAATCACTCATTGTGCTCTAGAAATCAAAGTGGCAAAATGGTGGTACCATGGGGCTTGTTTTAGGCCATATAAGGACTTCCTCAGACGACATATAAGTGTCACGTGTCATTTGCCCATGCAACCGGGAAGCTGAAACATATAAACAATTTCATAGAAGTCACCACGTAAACACTCATTCTTTACCCCAAGTTAGTGAATAGGGCACTGATGGGAGATGGCTAGGCTGATAACAGTTTGACAGGTAATAGGTTTTACCAGTGGACCGAATGTATCAAAGAAATCTATTCCAACTTGTTGAGTCTTTTCCGTTTACCATGAAGCGAGCTTTCTATAATTCTAAAGAGCCATCTGCATGAAATTTTGGCGAAACAACCACATAAAATGAATATAATATGTGCATGAGCATGTTTTGGTACCAACTCTTATGTGTCATTAGCTATTAATTCCCTATATTCGTTGTTCTTTTCCTTATGCCAATGAGAATCTGTTAAAATTATAAGGTGGTATTTGGGTAAGGGGGAGATTGTTTTAGTGTATGTATTATGTAGTTTATATAGGAATGGATGTTTGGAAGTGCCATCACGGGACCTAGTGATTATACTTGGGTACGAGTGGATGGCAGGTAGTGGTGGTGGTGGTTTATTGGGAGGCATGTATGATTGGGCTATGCAGGAGGTTTAAGATGCTACTAGTAAAGTGGTGGTGGTGTGTAAGGCCTCATTCCCGGGACGCTCACAGTTGGACAATCATCGCACGTAAAGCATAAAATATACATTTCAATTTCTAAAACATCACAACGAAACTAATTTATGCCATTTCATATCATATAAGTAATTGTTTTTGCAAAATAATATAACATTCATAGTAATTACAAAACATCCATTGTTCGCATTACAATACAAAACAATATCGTTTAACAAATTGGATGCCTTCCCAAAAATAAGCCAAGTAGTCGCCCATGCCATCCTCAACAATCATTACCTGCCAAATGGAAAATACATAAAAGTCAATGTTGCTAAGTGAGTTCTAGTTTTTTAAAATAAAATACTTTTACTTTCGTTTAAAACCTTCCTTTACATTCTTACGCGATCAAGCATCATACGTACACATAGATAATAACATTATTATCTTTCATCATCGTTCATTAACTTTCGTTCATGCATCATCATACGTCAATATTATCATTCGTTACCTTTCTTACCGTTCATTACGTGTGTTCATCATTACTTCTTTACATTCCATACCAATACCATGAACTTTACCCCACCGTCATGCATAAAGCAGGTACTGGGTCGAGGTCTATAATAGACCCCCATACTTCGCGCCCGGTGGCCTGACCACAGTACCGAGGTAAACTCCGGGGTACCAATGTCATGTGCTATACCCCATCGTCATTCATAAAGCATGTACTGGGCCAAAGTCTTTAAATAAACTACCATACATTACACCCAGTGGCCTAATCGCAGTACCGGGGTCAGCGACAAAGGTTCCATACAAATGGTCAATCGCAAAGACAGACCCCAGTATGCATTCTTCCGGGGTAGCTAACCCACACAACATTGAGCTAACACCCTTCATTGGGTGTGAACCTCCATAATTTTCTTGCAAGACTTTCTTACATTCGTTCGTTCATTAAAGCATGCATTCATTCTTACTTTACGTTCCACTTATCATTATCATTAACTTCCGCTTTATGTTACATAATACTTTTCGTTCATTTCATACTCGTAACACGTAAGTCACGAAATAATACATAATAGGAACGTAAGATCAACATAACACATTCATACATAACATCACATAAACATTACATACCCCATCACACATCATCACAAACATCATGCATCATCCATTCACAAACACATACACATGCACAACAAGTACAAGTCATCATAGAATATAATCGATTCTCCGCAAGACATCGGGGGTTCGGGGGCGTTAGCCCCTGACAGCGGGGTCCTAGGGGCAGCAACCCCTAGTGGGGTCGAAGGGGCAACACCCCTGGCTAGGGCCAGGTTGCCAGGTCAGCGCGCAAAAAGTTTATATTAGAACATTTATATAGCAGATTTTGTTATAGAAAAATTGATCTTCCTCTTTAAACCTCTTAAAATCTTGGTCACTAAAATTGTATATTTCGTATGCATTTTTAGCCCCAAACTAGTTTAAAACCTTTAAAATAGGGGATCTAGAACTTGCCTGGACTTAGTGAGTAGCTCCTCAATTAAGCTTTCAAAACAAGGGTCGCACTACACAGCCTGCAGATAAGTTAAGACACAAAGGAGTTAATTTCTGCATAATTTCATTGTAAGATCAGTAGTTTCGCTGCTAGTTTTTCCAGCAGTTTTGCTGCCACCTTCGTTGGCAGTTTCGCTGGCATCTTCGCTTCCAGTTTCGCCGCCGGTTTTGCCCAACTTTCATTAGATAACTATGTCTTTGAAACTACCTACTAAACTATAGTTTTGTAGGAAGTCTTCATAGTATCGCTGGACGACTACATAATTTCGTTGGATGAACCCTTAATTTCGCAAAACGGGCTGAAATTACGAACCAAGCCATTTTGACCCAAAACTTCAATCTTTTACATCCAAAACCTTGGTTTATCACCCAATAAGCTATATCTAGGCTTCTTATGCGCTTTCTTACACAAAAAACATGAGTTTTGGGCGATTCTTTGCCACTTTCGAAAACCCCAAGCCCTAAAATTCAGGTTTACATCAAAAGGAATGATTAAATGATGTTTCTTACCTGAATTCTTGGTGTTTTCTTATTGTTTAGATGCCCACAAATACCGATCTTCAATCCCGTGATCAACCGAGCCTTGAATCTTCAATTCTCTCCACTTTCTCTATGATATTCTGTAAGGGCCCGTTTCCGGGACGCTTACAGTTGGTCATTCATCGCGCGTAAAACATATAATTACATTTGTCTTAAGAAAATATTGCAGCGGAAACATTCAAAAATGACATCTCATTTCATTAGAAACACACTTGCCAAATAATACATTATTATCCGGTTACAAAATACATGTTTGCATTACATCACAAAAGCATTATAATTGGATGCAATCCCAAAAGAGCTGAGTAGCCTCGTAGTTCCATCCTCAACAATCATTACCTGCCAACTGGAAAACATATAAAAAGTCAGCGTTGTTGAGTGAGTTCCAGTTTTATAATAAAACATACATTGTTTTCATTAAAACCATTCTTTTCTTTCACGCGATCATACATCATACATACACATAGATAACATCTTTATTATCTCTTCCGTTCATTCATTCATTCGTTTGTTATAACTTTACTTGCACATCGGATATCTCTCGTACCAATACCATATGCTACACCCCGAACAATTTAGCTACTGGGCCGAAGTCAATAAATGAACAGCTGAGCGTATGCCACAGTACTAGAGGTAAGCGGTAGAGGCACTACATGTTTGGTCGATCACAAAGAAGGACCCTGATATCCAATGCTTGCAAGACTTCTTTCATTCGTTCATTAATGCATGCATTC
>BJCM01265527.1:5774-35992 GCA_018326385.1 Flaveria bidentis
TACGGCCTATAGGCGCTTAGCAGGGGCGTTACAGTACTTGACTTTCACCCGGCCAGATATCTTTTATGCTGTGCAGCAAGTCTGTATGCACATGCATGCTCCTCGTACCGGTCACTTCCATGCTCTCAAAAGAATCATTCGGTACATCAAAGGTACAATGGATATGGGCTTACAATTACAATCTGGTTCGCTATCATTTCTAATTTCTTACTCTGATGCGGACTGGGCTGGTTGTCAGGACACTCGTCGCTCGACCTCTGTTTTTGTATCTATCTTGGAAACAACCTTCTATCCTGGTCCTCGAAGCGAAAGAGTACTATTGCCCGCTCCACTGCCGAAGCGGAATATAGAGGGGTTGCCAATGTGGTGGCTGAAATTTGTTGGATCCGAAACCTTCTTCTTGAATTGGGATTACCGCCGAAGCGCACATCCATTGTGTATTGTGATAACATTAGTGCAGTTTACATGGTCGGGAATCCAATTCATCATCACCGAACAAAGCATATTGAGATTGACATACACTTCGTCCATGAGAAGGTTCACCGTGGTCAAATCCGAGTGCTTCATGTTCCATCACGCTACAACTTTGCTGATGTTTTCACGAAGGTTTACCACGGGTTTTGTTTAATGATTTTCGTTCCAGTCTAAGCATCCGTAATCCTCCTCCTTAGACTGTAGGGGTATATTAGACTATTAGACAATTGTGTTAATTGTAATTATTAGAGGTGCTTAACTATAACATTTGTAACTATATATATGAATATCAATGATAAGAGGGGGGACGATTGAACGCTATTCTATCATAGACAATTCTGATTTAAAAGTGCATAATATCCGGTTCTAGACAATAAACCCAGATGCTCAACCCGAACCCAAACCGGTATCAAGAGGAACCAGTTCCAACCTGAAAGATACCAACAGTTCCAAATCGGATACGGTTTTCCTTGAACGAACTGGTTCGAACCCAAAACCGAACCGATAAAAAAATGCTTGAACCTGGAGAAACTGGTTGAAAGACCAATCAAAAACCCTAACCAAACCAAAACATGCATGTTTTAACTCAAATCGGTTTTAACTTGGGAATAGTATCTGTAGGAACCAGTTTGGTAGAAAAATTTATTTAATCACCTCTATCCTAATCCAATCCTATTTTAACCACCTAATTTTTATTCCACTCACAAAAATCCTTCATCTGTCACCATTTATAACGATAAAGTTTATAAAAGAATTTTGAGTCTTTCTTTCGTTTTGAATCCTCAAAATAGTTTAGCCGTCCTTGTCTCCCTGATAACATGACACGCTCTTGACGCCTCCACGTCAATCATCAGATCTCACTCCTAAACCCCAAGGCCTTATATTATTTATATACTATCACGTAAACTATATCTATGTTATATATCCTGTATATACTTGTATATGTTATGATCACTGTTCAATAAATACCTATGTTCTGCTAAATTTGAATAAGACTTTTCTTACATCACGTCATTATGTACTTTTCTTAATTCAGAAAGTTAACCCTCACATGCAATTTTAAGTTTCTAACTAATTTGAAATTTTTTAAATCTATATCTATATTACTATATAAAGCAAAATCTTAAGATGCAAGTGTATGTTTACAACAAAACCTTAGAATGCAAGTGTAGTTTTACAAAAAACATTAAGACACTTAATACAACTTTTTAATCATCAGTGTTCTATCCTACCATTTCATATTTGACCCTCATTAGTTATAAGTGTTCTATCCTACCATTTCATATTTGACCCTCATTAGTTATAAGTGTTCTATCCTACCATTACATTATATTTATACCAGTATATAAAATCAAAACCTTAGGAATGTATTAATAATATGTATTTATTAATGTATTAATTAGAAAAGGTTTATTAAATGAGAGGCAAAATAGGAATGGTAGGATAGAATACTTATACCTAGTGTTTAAAAAAATTCTATTAGATGTGTTATTTTTTTTATTTTTTTTGTAAAATTACACTTGTATTTATGTTTTTGCTTTAATTCATTATATTATATCTATATTACTATCTTATAAACTTTTTGTAATCGATACATTAATAATATATATTATTAATATATTATTTAATATGTAAGATTATTTAATTCATTACATTATATTATTGTCTTATTTGAATGCTTAACTTTATAATTACTAAATTCTTTTATAAAGTTAATAATAATTAAGTTTATGAAAAAGTGTTTTTTTTTTAATTTGAACACTTATCTTTATTCAAACAACCTTGCAGTTTATTAACTTTTCTTCGATGTCAATAAAGTGGTAAGTTGTTCAATTGGTTAAGACCTTTCATACTAACAGCACAGGTCGGTCTTTCGATTCCCACATCCAGCGTTTTTTTACTTTTTTTATTGCTTATTTCACTCACGTGTACTCTTCACCAGTGTTTTCAGAACCGGATCGGACGTCGTACCGGACACCTTACTGGTTTGGTGGTCGGACCGATCGGACCGGATTTAACTATATTTTAATTATATTTATATATATAATTAAATATAAGTAATTTATATATATTTTTTATAGTTATATATAAAACTTAACTATATTTGTATATCCAACGTACTAATTTACGGTTTAACACCCCGTTTTTACCCATTAAAATTAAAAAAAGAAAACCAGTCCGAACCGGTCTGGTTTTCCGGTCCGACTAGCGGTTCGGGACAAACCGGCCGGTTCGACCAGTTCAAAACGAGTCACACCATACCGGACCGAACCAGTCCCCGATTCACGGTTGAACCCCAGTCCGGTCCGGTCTCAACAACATTGCTCTTCACCCTAAGGGATAGGATCAAAGGACTCCTTTTTCTATAATTTTCATTTTATGTTACTAACCTAAAGTTTTATTTAAAAATTTTAAATTATTTTCAAATGAATAATTTAATATGATATTATATGTGATTATCCTTTCTTTTATTGTTATTTTAATAAGAACTAGTAATAAACCGTGGGTGTTGCGCCTCATTAAAACATGAAAAATTAACGTTCGCAAAGCTTTATAAGAAAACGAAAACTTTTACGTAAACTCACGCATTACAATGATTATATATTTAAGATCAGTTTTGCGGACCTTAGAAGTCAAACATAATTCTAAACGATCACATATATACTTTGAAAGTCATCACTTAAAGTTGCTTACTTTTCAAAAATGGTAATACTTAAGACCATTTTTGAAAAATATAGAATAAAAGCATTCGGGGAACACCTTAATTAGGAAGTCTTTCTGTAAATGCTAATCACCACCCAAATCTAATTTGTATGTTTGTTACTTGTTTCTTGTTGTACATATAAGCATCTTTAGTAAGCAGTCCTCAACACCCCCAGGTTTAACCAACATATAGGAATTTATAAACGCGAAGAGTTATTTAATAGAGAACTTGTAGAGTTAAAACCAATAAAACCTGCATAACATTAAACATCTAAGATCCTTAAACATAGACAACAACAAACTGTTAACCGATGTTTTTGTGACCGGATTGAACCGGCCGGTCCGACCGGGGATCGGCCCCCTAGCCGGTCCGGTTCACTATGATTCGGTTTTAGGTGGTCGAACCAGCCAGTTCGTCCCGAACCAGTGGCCGGACCGGGAAACCGGACCGGTTTTTTTTATGGGTAAAAACGGAGTATTGAACCATAAATTAGTATGTTGGATATACAAATATAGTTAAATGTTATATATAACTATAAAATACATATATAAATCAAATATGAATTACTTATATTTAACTACATATATAAATACAGTTAAATCTGGTCCAACCGGTCCAACTGGTGCGACCACCAAACCAGTAAAGTGTTTGGTTCGACATATGATTCAACGTCCGATCCGATTCTGAAAACATTGTTGTTAACTTGAACAATAGAAAACCAGGCCTACTAATTGATTTGATTTTGTATGTATGATTTTAAGTGTTGAAAAGCTTCAATGTAATTATGTTTGACTATGATGAGACAGAGGAGCTGTTAAGTCAGGGCTTCCAAATCACCCTTTTGATTCTTCGTTTACGTTGTAAGAAATTGAGTATTCAATCCTTTAAACATAGGACGCATACATTGACTTAAGAGAAGTAAACCCTAAAGTAAAGCTCTTGCATACTTAGATTAGATAGAAGTAAACCCTAAACCCATATGATTCGAAACATCAGTTTTACAAATGAAGACACCTCAAAAATCAAAATTGACTTGATTAAGCTATCGTTACGCGAAACAACCACCACAAACCCAAGAGTTGTTCTTCCAAAAATGACCATGTCAACTGATTCCATAAGAAGTCGTTGTTGATGGAGAATAAGCATGCGATGAAGCACCAAAAAGCAGTATAAAGTTTGAGATACAGTTATGAAGCGAAAACCCTAGATGATGAAGTCCAGCGAGGTAGAAGAAAAGACGTTGGAAAAAGCCTATGCATTGCATGCTTGTACGCAAAGCTTAGTTGCTTTGCTCTTTGACTTTTAAAGTATATAGTAATGGGTGGTGGTCTTTGTCAAATTACACTTTGATCCTTTTACGTTTTGAAATTGCAGGTTTACCTCTGTATATTTTTACTTAAAAAGTAATTTCTATCGTTCTTATTATTATGTATGTGGTGGTATTAATTCAAGTCTGTTTACGTTTCAACATAAATTCTATTCGAAAATGAACTTAGTCAGATATTAAACATTTTGATTTTTAGTACGTTTTGAGTCGGTCGAAAAGTTGGGTAAAATAGCATACACTTTCATTCAATTGTATAATTTCGAGTTACTCTACCTTTCAACATAAATTTACTCTAACTTATGTATGTGTTGAGGTGGTTTACTTTGCATTGTAAATATTCTTTAAAGTCATGTCAAATATAATACATTTTCATTCGAATGTATAAATTTGAATTAGTATATATTTTGACGTAAATTTAGTTCGAAAACAAATTGGTATATTGTATTGTATACTTTATCACGTCCCGTACGGCAGCGCCGCATCGCACGACAGTAAAAGTAACTAGTTTTACTTAAAACTTAAAACATCTAATATAACTTTTTAAAGATAAGATACAAGTGTTATGTACAATAGTTTTTAATTTTCTAATATTTAATAAATTTCTTTCAATTAATACATTATTTAATATATATTAATTTTAAGTATTATTTTATTTAAACACTTAAGTATATAACTACTAAATACTTATATAGTTATAATAATAATAATAACTACTACTACTACTATTATTATTGCTGTTGTTATTATTATTATTATTATTATTATTATTATTATTATTATTATTATTATTATTATATTTATTATTATAATACCTGAATATATAAACGTTTAAGACATGTCAAAAAAAAGGCTCGATAACAACTATCGCATCACTATATATAAGAAATAAAAATTTTATGAGCAGTGAAGGTGTTGGCTTCTCAATGTTACCATAATAATGATCTTTTAGCCTAGTTGTTCATAAGAAAAAAAAATTAAAAACTCTAAGAATTTTTTGAAACTAACTACAACACTTTATCTTTTTTTTTTGTTTTTTTTTTCTTTTCAAATTGATACCTACTCATTTTGTTTTTTTTTAGTTTTATGTTTAAGTTTTTTGAGTTATGTCAAATTTATATTTAATCATCTAAACTTTTTTTTTAATTTTATACTTAAGCTTTCAAGTTTATATTTAAGTATTCGAGTTATGTCGAATTTTCTTTTAATCAATTATAATAGAGCTTGTTTCGCACGTAATCTTCTTTAGGTGATTAATACTAACGTAAAAATCATCAGAACTAAATATTTCACCTTTTATAACTCAAACTTTATAACCCGGGTTACAATCACTAGTATATTTAAAAAGTCACTTAATATTTTAGGCGTTACGATTTATAATAAGATGGGGGCCAGCGTGGGTCATGATGAAGAATATGTCTCCAGTGATTTATATATTATTAATTGTTATTCGTACCTTATTTTTATGAATAAGAAATACGATTATTTAATTTAATTTTGATTAATGATAAGTTAACCGTGAAGAAAAATAGATTAATCTTCATGTTCTATATTATCCGATACTTATAATAAATACGAAAATTATATTCTTTAAGGCGTTCATATTTGATATGAATAATACGAATATTCGAGAATTTGAATAACTAATAACAAGAGTAGATTCGAAGAGTTATTAATTCATGGATCGCAAAATTATTTAGAGTTTCAGTGGTAAAGCATCAGTTAAGCTCAGGGTTGTGGATTCAATCATGGTTATAACGTATTGATGTAAATTTATCATGATACAAGATAAAGTGAGTATGATAGATGGAGTAACATTTAGTCGTTAAAAAAATACATTGATACTAACATCTATAGGTTCAATCTACAACCGGATTTGAACCATTGATTCGTTAATCTATAATCAATATAACATATAATAAAATAAGGTTTTTTTGAGACACGTGTTATAATTCTAGAATATTAAAAAATCATTTTTCTGTCTCGCTCTCATAATAAATACGAAAATTATAAAAATAATCAATTTAACTTCTTTTCTTTACTAAAATATGTCAAAACAAATATATCTATATTTGTGTTTATTGTGTCTCTCATATTAAATGATAATTAATTTAAATAAGTAAATTAAACTATTAAACATCTAAAATATAAATATTCTTATTTTAATAATTTATTAATACATACTAAATTATATGTATTATTTGTTATGACTTTTAAATATTCATTATATTTTTATTTCATCAATTGCTAATAACATCTAGAAAATAAAATAATTATAAAACTAATGATTTTAATATATTTTATTTATTCCGTCCATGTTTTGAATTATGTTAGCTTTTACTTGTGTCATAACTTGCCAGAGGGCTACAACTTCCTTAATTATATTCGGTATTTACAAATAAGGAAAAAAGTTAGTTAATTAATTGGATGGAGAATCATGGTTATTCATCCAATTTCGATATATTCTTTTCATATGGAAATATTAGTTATGAACAAAGAATTAGTATTAAAAAAATTAGATTTAGGTTATGAATTATTATATCAAACTTCGGTAATTATAAGGTTTATAGAACAAGAAGTTATATTGAACATTTAATAATTGTGGGGATTCATGCAAATTGAACAAAAAAGATTGACCCTACGGTACAAGGTTAAGATTTGGCATGTATGAAAGAATACCACGACGTAGGGCACGAGAATGGTTAGATCATATGCATGCATATATATGCAACAACAACCATGATTAAAGACACACAACAATGAACCTCAAACATTTTAGATATCCTCTTTATTAACATCCATACGACGGCAGCTAATAATGGTGGTTGATTGCTGGTAATAGAAGAACACGTTATTTGGATAACTCTCAAACACTTTATTATAGCCAATAAGAATATAACTTAAAAACTTGATTACAATTTACCCCAATATGTGTGTATATAATCTAGTTTATACTTATATATCTATGACTCTTAATTTGATTTTTATGGCTCCTAATATGATTTGAAATTTATCTATAGTAACAAACAATATTTATCTAGTCAAATAGATAGAACAGACTAAATTTTAATATTAAACCAATTTGACAAACTTGTCAATATTGACCCTCCCACTTTCTTGTATTGCCGACTTGCCCTCTAAGACTCGAATTAAATCAAGCCAACAGTATGCATCTTCATTTACTTGATGTGGTGGGTTTTTCGTAAAACGGTCCATACGATGCACATGGTCCAACTATGTAAGGTTTTGATGAACCTATAATTATAGTGGATACATCAAAATTAAGCATAGAAAATTTCTACTAAAGTATACTCAGCAAAGAACTTTTAGAATGTTTCACAAGTCTCATTGATAGAGCTGAAAATTTCAAGTTTGTTGTAGCAAAAATAAAACAAACAAATTGCAATCAAATCATAGAACACATTCTCAAGTCTCAATCTATAATCCTCGCAAAATATGTGATATCGATTACGAGAAAGATCTTCTCAAAAAGCATTCTTAATGTGATGAAGACAACCGATATATATTCACAAGAGGTTTGCATTTAGGTTTTAAAATTATAACAAGAATTGATGATGTAAAAGAACAACAAGAATCATGTATGAATACAATGAAATTTTTTTCTCTTCTAGAAACACGTACCCAAAGAATCATGTATAAGTACGAACTTTTTTTCTAACTTTTTTAGAAACACCCACTGATAATCCCTTTGCATGTAAACTAAACATACCAAATGATGTTTTAAGTAAACAATCTTTAGAGTGTATCGTGAAACGACTTGGTAAAAGAAATGACAAAGGAATTGATTTGTTTCCCTCTATATACATCCACACTAAGTAAGGATACTTCCAAGTGGTTTTAGCCGATATCATAAGTAACGAGCCAAGTTAAGCACAAAAGGCTCGAAACAAGCCCTGCTCAACTCGAACTTTTCAAAGTTGAAAAGTTGATTTTGAGTTTCTTTAAAATCGGAGTCAACTCGAGTCGTTTACACAAGAACATACAAACAAGAGCATACACGATTAATTTACAAAGATAGAGACAATGCCCCTTTTTAGAACAAGAAAAAACATGACAAAAAAATTGAAGTAAATTACCATTTGCATCCCTGACGTTTGTTTATTTTAACCACTTGCATCCCTACGATTTCAAAATTGTCATCCAGCCCCTGACGTTTCATGTTTTCTTCATTTGAGTCTATACGTTTTATTTTTATCTTCATTTGAGTTCAAATAAGTAACACTGTTAAGATTTATGTTAAAATTATTATTAAAAAAACAAAATTACCCTTAATATTAAATAATAACATAAAAAATCTTGCGAGTCCCATTCATCACATCATCTTCTTCAGATCACTATCACCACAACCACCCCCGTCACCATCACCACAACCACCCCCGTTACCATCACCACAACCACCCCCGTTACCATCACCACAACCACCCCCATCCCTACAATTGACGTTTTCAGCTTGCTAAAGTTCTGGAGAATCTCCGGCGCCCAAGATCCACGGACCTCCGGCGACTTCGATCCCTCCGTCGACGATGAAGACTCGTTCTTCGATCTCGTGCTCACCAACGACTATGATAGGCCACCTCTCCCAGTGTCGTCGATGATTTGAACTCGAGTTTTAAGTTTCCGTCACCAGATGATGCCTATATGAAGAAGAAGAGGAGTGATTTTGGCTTTGATTCACCGAAGAGTTGCTCTTCGCCTCAATCGTCGATGCGGTTGCTGATGCTAGGGTTTCAGAACACTAATAATAATCATAATAATAATCGGAAGGAGAGGAGTAGCGAGATCGAGGAGGTGAAGATCGGAGCGTTGTTGAGAGAGATAACAGCTTGAGGCATAAGTTGATGACGGAGAAGCTTCTAGAGAGTGATCAGACGCCTTCGAAGCGATTCTCGAAGGACGTTGTGAACAAGTATTTGAATCTGATTAAGCCTTCAAATGCGAAGGTTTCGAAGAGGAGTAACGAGAAATCGAGGCTATTGGAGAAATGCACCACACCGTCGTTGTCTCCGGCGATGTCAGTTTCATCACCGAGAAAAGAAGATAAGAAAACCTTCGGCGGTGGCGGTGGTGCGATGTTCAGAGAGGTTCGTAAGCGGTTAGGGAAAAGCCGATCGGCGACAGCGATGGTGATGCGGCGACGACGGTGGTGCGGCGACGACGGTGGTGCGGCAACGACGGTGGTGCGATGACGGAGGTGGTTGCAGTGGTAGTGGTGGACTGATGGTGGACATAAAGAGGGAGAAGATAGAGATAGTATAAAAAGGATGGGGTGTGGATGAGTGAATTTTTTTAATAAATAATGGTATTTTTATCATTTCACTAAAACTAATGGAAAAATCTAACGTTGTTAGTGTATTGGACTCAAATGGAAATAAAAATGAAACGTCAGAGGCCGGATGACAATTTTGAACCGTAGGAATGCAAGTGATTAAAATGAACAAACGTCAAAGATGCAAATGGTAATTTACTCAAAAAATTATTATAAAAAAATTAAAGTCAAACTTGACACGTAAGATATGGAACATATACAGGCTAAAAACCATTCAGAATCATTGTTATGTTAGGTTAGGTTCATTAACTAACAGCCATTGCGCTGTAAGCCAATAATTAATCAATTTTATTGGATTGTTATTAAAATGAACTTTTTTTAGATTAAAATAAACCCAATTGATTCGAGAAAAATAAGTTGGGTCTTAAATAATAATAAAAAGTCAACCAAAGAAATCAAACTACAATTTGCTTCAAAACTAACACTTATGTCTAGTTAAAACACACCTATGTTAACAACTAAACGAAATATCATTTTAAGCAAAATTAACTTTATATATCCTCTCAAATCGTGTGTGGGTATATAATAAAATATCAAAAATATTCGTTTTACAATTTTTAACATTTATACATTTTTCGGAATACTTAAGTTGTTTAGAAACTAAAAAGAACGTAATACATATATATTATAAATTATATTTCATTAAATGGGTAAATATAAAATTTGAAGTATTTTAGATTTTATATTTGATGTCTTATTAATAAGATTAATATGATATTATGGAAGTCTTCAAAGGTCCAAGTCTAAATAAAATAGCCAACTGAACCTGCAATTTTAAAAATAGCGAGAGAAAAAATAATTTTTTATTTTACATTCAAAGATTAGAAAAATCTCGATTATAAAAAATCACAAGATAATATACAAATAATCCATTTAAGTATCTAAAACGCAATTTAAAAGTTACCCAATTATCAAAAAGAGATTAGATGCTATTTAATTTTTGGTATCTTAAGTCGGGAAATAACAAAATTACATACATGAGCACCAAACCTACTTAATATTTTTTTCTTACAATCAATTTTGATCTTTTGAGTCCTTTTTTAATCATTTTATCACTAAAAAGCTTTAAGATTAAAAAAACAAGTATTTAACGTAATTAATATAAATAAGTCAAATTAAAAAATAGAAGTGAACCTGCAAACTTCTTCATATCTTCCTGTGTGTAAACAAACACTTGAAAGCTCAATCCATCAAACAACGCTTTCTCACACGTTTTGCAACTTGTAGCGAAGCATTCAATTCTGACACATAAATCTCTTTAATTTGGTCAATCCAACCACACGTATTTATAGTCCTTATCTGCTGCAAATTCCTTCATACTTCAATCATCATCTTCTTCCCTCTGTAATTTGATTATAAAGTTTGCATCTTGAGCATGAAAAGTGCTTAAAAACAATCATGGCAGCATTGAATCTACTCTTTTATATTGCATTTCTTGCTTTGCTGCCATTAAAGACCACATCAAGCACAAGAACACAAGCAGAAGCATTAATTAGATGGAAGAATACCTTATCATCATCACCATCTTCAATGAATTCTTGGTCTTCAACAAACATTCAGAATCTCTGCAGCAACTGGACTGGTGTTGTGTGCAATGAAGGTGGTACAGTTTCCAAGATTATCCTCCCAGATTCATCAATTGCAGGAACATTAACTGGTTTTCAGTTTTCTTCATTCCCAAATCTTACCCATTTCAATTTGAAGAACAATGATGTTGGTGGTTTGATTCCATCAGCAATCGGTAATCTCTCGAGCATCATGTTCTTGGATTTGAGCTCGAATGCCTTTGAAGATGCAATCCCATCAGAGATTGGAAGGCTAAAACAGTTAAGATATCTTAATCTTAATGATAATAATCTCAATAGTGCTATCCCATTTCAAATTAGCAATCTTCAAAAGGTATGGTACTTGAATCTTGGAGGGAATTACTTAACTGATCCAAACTGGTCTGACTTTTCAGTTATGCCAGCGTTGACTTTTCTCAATCTTTACCTCAACGAACTTGAAAATGGATTCCCTGAGTTCATTCTCCATTGCAAAAAGTTGACTTTTCTTGATTTGTCAATAAACCGTTTGAATGGCTCTTTACCTGAATCATTATTCACCAATTTGCGCAATCTTGAATACCTTAATCTCACAGAGAATTTGTTTCAGGGTGAATTGTCTCAGAGTTTTTACAATCTTACAAAATTGAAAGAGCTTAGACTAGGAACCAACCAATTTGCAGGCCCAATTTTGCAGGATTTAGGTTTATTCCCAAATCTTGAAGTCATTGAACTGTCTAAAAATTCATTTGAAGGAGCAATCCCTTCATCTATAGGTCAACTTCGAAATCTTCGGTCCCTAGATCTCCACTCCAATCAACTCAATTCTACGATTCCTTATGAGCTTGGGTTATGTTCTAATCTAACATTCCTGGCACTAGCTGGAAACTCGTTTTCTGGTGAGTTGCCATTGTCTTTATCCAATCTGACCAGGATTACTGATCTTGGTATCTCTGAAAATACCTTTTCTGGTGAAATTTCTTCAGAATTCATCACCAATTGGACCCAACTGGTCTCTTTGCAGGTTCAAAATAATCTCTTCACGGGAAAAATTCCACGGGAGATTGGTCTATTGTCAAATCTTGCTCTTCTTTTTCTGTACAACAACAGTTTCACAGGCTCCATTCCTTTGGAGATTGGAAATTTGGAAAATCTTCAAAGTCTGGATCTTTCAGGGAACCAGATTTCAGGTTCAATACCATCTACAATCGGAAAATTGGTTAATCTTCAATCCTTGCAACTTTTTTCCAATAATCTCAGTGGAACAGTTCCACCTGAGATCGGAAATATGACTTCATTGATTAAACTTGACATTAACACCAACCGGTTGAGTGGAGAGCTGCCTCATACTCTCTCTAAACTTTCTAACCTGGAGGTTCTTTCGGTGTTTACCAATGATTTCACAGGCAGCATTCCGGCAGAATTGGGTAAGAACAATCTTCTCTTAACAAATGTTAGCTTTTCAAACAACAGTTTCTCTGGAGAACTCCCTGCAGGATTGTGCAGTGGCTTTCAGTTTGATCAGTTCACCGTGAATGGCAATAAATTCACAGGTCCATTACCAAGTTGCCTAAGGAACTGCACGAACCTAGGTCGAATTAGGCTGGATGGAAACCAGTTCTATGGAAACATCTCACAAGTATTTGGTCTGCATCCCAATCTCACATACATCAACCTCAGTGACAACCAATTCACAGGTGAAATCAGTCCTCAGTTTGGAAATTTGCAAAAGCTAACCAATCTGCAAATGGAAAGGAACAAAATCTCTGGGAAAGTGCCATCTGCCCTTGGAGATTTGCAACGGTTAGGCGTTCTACGACTAGAATGGAACCAACTTTCTGGTGAAATCCCAAGTGAACTAGGGAAACTAAACAACCTGTTCAATCTAAATCTCAGCAACAATCAGTTAAGCGGTCAAATCCCTCAAAGTTTAGGCAACTTAACTAGTCTCCAAGCTCTTGATCTATCTGCAAACAATCTAAACGGAAGCATACCACCAACAATTGGCAATTGTGCAAGGCTATCAACCTTAAACTTAAGCCAGAATGCTTTATCCGGAGAACTACCATCACAAATCGGAAACTTATTCCGACTGCAGTATCTCTTGGACCTCAGCACCAACTCATTCTCCGGACGAATCCCTCAAGATCTCTCAAATCTCAACACACTCCAAAACCTCAATCTCTCACACAACAACTTCTCAGGTCAAATCCCCCAATCTCTAGCCACATCAATGATCAGCCTACAATCAATCGACCTCTCGTACAACAACTTATCCGGTCCGATCCCCGACACCGGCGTATTCAAACAAGCACCACCAGCATCCTTCACCGGAAATCCAGACCTCTGCGGATCGGAAAAAGGATTGTCTCCTTGCAACACCAACACCTCACCGAAGAAATCAAAAAACACTAAACTAATCATCGCCGTTGTCGTACCAGTACTCACAATCATCCTCATAACAACATCAATCACCATCATCTGCATCATCAGTCGACGATCAAACCCTATCAACGAAGAGCCTACATCCACCACAACACATACAAACTCCGATGTGATCGTATGGGAAAGAGACGGTAAATTTACCTTCTCCGACATCGCGAAAGCCACCGGAAACTTCGACGAGAAGTTTTGCATCGGCAGAGGAACCTTCGGGAGTGTGTACAAAGCGAAGCTACCTAACGGACACATCGCCGCCGTGAAACGGATCAAAACGGAATATTCCGGCGATACTCCGGCGAGAAATGAACGGAGTTTTGAGAACGAAATACGAGCCCTAACAGAAGTCCGTCACCGGAATATTATTAAACTGTACGGATACTGCCGGAGAGAAGGTGGGATGTTTTTGGTGTATGAATATATGGAGAAGGGTAGTTTGGGGAATTTGCTTTATGGGGTTGAGGCATCATTGAAATTGAATTGGGTTACTAGGGTTAAAATTGTCAAAGATCTTGCTCATGCATTGGCTTACTTGCACCATGATTGCATTACCCCGGTTGTGCATCGGGACGTCTCGATAAATAATGTTTTGCTCGAGTCGGATATGGTCCCGCGATTGTCGGATTTTGGGACTGCTAAGCTGTTGGACCAGGATTCGGATAACTGGACTAGTGTTGCTGGATCCTATGGTTATATGGCACCAGGTATTAAGTTTTTATTCACAGTTGATATTTTGTTATGATATTAAATGTTATATTTCAAAGCGCACTTGCTAAACATGCTACTTTTGGTTGTGATTTATGTTTCAGAACTTGCACTCACGATGAAGGTTACGGAGAAATGTGACGTTTACAGCTTTGGGGTTGTATCGTTTGAGATTATGATGGGGAGGCATCCTGGGGAGTTTTTGACGTCGCTACAATCATCAAACCCGACCTCAACTGACCCTGATGATCTAGTTCTATTGTTGAAAGATGTCCTAGACCAAAGGCTTTCACCTCCAACGGATCAAGAGGCTGAGCAAGTGGTGCTTGTACTTAATGTTGCTTTAGCGTGTACTCGTGTATCACCTGAGTCGAGGCCTACAATGTGGACCGTTGCCCAACAACTATCAACTAGAACTCAACCTCAACTAAATGAGCATTTAAACAAGACTAGAGTAGACAAGTGATTAGGTTTTCAAGAATAGAATTAGACTTTAAAACTTTTTTGAAATTTATAGAACATGTAGTTAACATATAGAATTCTGGTAATTTTGCTAGTTATTTATATAACTTTAGAAATCAATGGAAAAAAATTATACGTTTTTAAAATAATCCGGTATGTCATTTTGAGTGTTACATTATTATATACATTCCTTCTCTATTTTAGAAAACTGCATCAAGACATATCATTGTTTGAAATGTCATTGTATTTCAATGTAATTTCTATGATAAAAAATATAATAAATTGTATCGTTATGTGATTTCAAAATTCTATAATAAATAAAAATTTGTTGGTAATATTTTATTCAAATTGTATAGTATATGAATCTTACCTTTTTAACAAAACATTTTTCACAAATTTGTTGGTAAGATTTGTTGGTACATCTTATTTTTTATTTTTAAATTTACATGTTTTGTTTATTATGATATTGAAACTGTCAACTGCTTGTGAAGGGATACATTTTCTTTTCATCATGATACTGATAGAGCAAATGACCTTTGATGATAGCAATTTTGTTAAAAGCCAGAAAATTTTAAATTGTGTAAGTACGTTACACAAATCCGATTAATGGATATGTAATTTCCTAACATTAGCTTCTTTTTATCGGTCATCAATTTCATCAATTTCACCCCATATTAGTGTATACAAATATTATTGATAGTAAAGCTTAATGAAACATTTTTCAATAAAAAATATATTTTTGATTATTGATCATTTTCTAATGGTCGAAAATATGTGCAACGCTACACAGCGTCAATACCCCGACAAGGTTAGAAAACCACGATACCGCCATGGGTGGCGTGGTGTTTCTGTTCGACCCATTCGCACCACATTAGCACCATGCAAGCTATGGTAGAGGCATAGCACATAACCTTAAAAAATAAACTTGTAACATGATTAACACGATTAACACGTATATCTTAATATTTTTATTACTAGTAAATGATTTGATATATCAAATAACTAACAATTTTCATATCTCATTATGCTAGTCAAAAAAATTTTCGATAGTAGAAACTTCCAATCATGTTTTTCTTAGTCATTTTTGTTTATACATAAATCTTGGACCACAAAGGTGTTTCGTAAGGAAAAGTCATCCCGTTCTTTTATATTTACAGATATAAAAAAAAACCTAATTATTATGATAAAAATTAACAGTACATACTTATGAGTTGATATTTCCTTTAGTTGTATTTGGATCATGTATCAGCTCCCCGTTTGTTTTTATTTATTTGATAAATATTATTGTTGGTTGTTAAAACGCCACTAACTTGACCACTTTGAAGTCAAAAGTCAACCAACATAAGGCAATAAGCTTCTGTGTTCGATTTTTTTCTTTTCCCAATTATGTTTTAACTTTCAAGTCAACTTATTGGAGTGTTGAACCACTACGCGTACAAACATATGGTTGCAAAGACGAGAAAAACAAAAGAAAATTTGATATATTATTGATCACTACATAGGTTAACAGGACAAAAGTAAAATTATTAAAATCTGGTTAAAGTTAAATTTTGATTCATTAAAGTTTTCAAACATACTTTTAAAAAGCATGCGAAAGTTGAAATCAACTCCTTTACGTATGTGAACGCTTTGCAAACATGTCTTTTGTTGACGTAAATATCATATAGACTCTTTTGTTGACATAAGAAAATATATAATCACATTTTAATAGTTTTTTGAGATGTTAATATCATACATTGATAACATAAACATTCATTAAAAAACGATTTTAAACAAAGGCGGCACCAGAGAAACCAATTGTTATGAAACTAGAGGTACAAACGAGTCGAGCCGCTTATAACATACTCGAGACCAGCTCAGTTAAAGCTCAAATAAGTCATGCTTAGATAAACTCGAGCTTGAGCTCAAGTTTCACATAGCAAGTTTAACCAGACTCGTGAGACTAAACAAGCTTATTATTTATATAAATAAAATTTTCATATTATAAATACTGAATACATAAGTAATACAATAGTCACAGGATTCGCTCCCTCATCCCATGAATCGTGAACCAGAATGCATGTATCGGATTCGGGTTCATTCGCATACCAATCACCCTACGATTCTTCGCTAAAATAGACGAATTTCGATTTTAATGGAACTGAACTAGTCCACTTCAATTCGTGAATTGGATCGCAACGATTCGTAAACCAGATCGCAGCGATTCGTGAATCCGATCAATTAGAAACACAATTGGGAATCGAAAAGGCATGGACTTTTCATTATATTAATTAGTGGTTGATTCAATTGGTTGATAACTTTGCACCAATATCATTGCATCCATCATAATTGACACCTAACAATCCATTTAGAACACACAAAAATCTTCAATATCAAACGTGTTATGAACTATCTGTTTTGAAGTTTTTAAACTTTTAATAATGGAAGTTTTTTAATATGCTTATAAAATGTGTAATTTTAATATGTAATTCACTAAGTTATCTTTAAAATATAATATAGATTGTCTTTATAGGATACGGCGTATCACACTATATGGTACACCGTACCGCGTACCGAATTGGCGTTCCGAATGAACCTACCCCCCATCCCATGTACCAAGTTTTATAAACTGACGAATCATGTACTTAATTGCCGTTCTGAATGACCCTACCCCCCATGTACCGAATTTTATAAATTGACAAACCACGTATCCATTTTCATACCGCGTACCGGAACGCATCACAATCCATTTGACTATGAGTAATACTATATACCAAACTATAATAAAAATAAATAAATAATATTTATCTTATATAAAAATTCATTTTAAACATACAAATATAAACATATGTATAAATAAGATAATAATATGTATAGCTAAATTAAAATATTTAATTAATAACAAACTACAAGTGCAAAGCCGAGTTTATGAGTAGAACTTACTAACCAGTAAAACTCGAATTTAAACAAACTTGAGCTTGCTTCAACTAAGTTCGTTTGCACAACTATACAATTTTTTTTAATTTGTTAAAACGACCATAAGGCTTATGTATAGTAAATGCACAAAACGCAAATCATAAGTAGCTGTTGTTCATGATTTCACAAGTACATGATACTGAAACATATGTACATTACAACCAATCAATGCACTCTGGACCAAGTGTAGGTGCAGTTTTGGTCAATAACATCCCCTATAAAAACCAACTATTTCTAGTGAAATTTTGCCATTTCAGACTGGCAACATTTGAACTTTGAAGTCTTTATTAAACAAAACATAAATAGAAAGAATCACTTGTAATAATCTCAAAACTTAACACTCTGATATCTTGTCATCATAAAACTTAAAACCTTTATGATAAGGTTTTTACGCGTTCACTTTTGCACGCTTAGCGGGTTGGGTGACATCAGGTCCTGACTTGCTGCAACCTTCATCAGATGGTCCAACCACCAGATCAGGTCTGGATTCATCCTGGTTGGCCTGCAAAGAAGGTGGCTCGGTAGATGATGGAGCCTCGAACTTGTTGATTCCTGACTTGCATTGCTTTTCGAACATCATCTGAAGATATCTGCCTTGTTCTTCTATTCTCAGCTGTAGGTTCCTTTGGATCTGCACGTAAATGGATTAATTTATGTTTACATATTATATTATATTATATTAATTAGGATACTACCGTATATCCGGCTAAAACTCGAACAACATCATATTTATTCAACAAAAAATCATGATATCAAATATACCTATTTTTATTTTGGTGACACTTAACACCTTATCATATATAAGGATTTAGGTTATTAGAATTTGTTGAAGTGTTTAGAGGGGGGTATAACGGCCATGTTAGAAATTCAGAAATTGTCAGTGAAATGGGTAAATGAGAGATTTGAAGTGTTATGTGAGACAGTGAGAGTTTAAGTGTTTTAAATGGGTATATATGGTATAAGGAAGTTTTAAGGATTATATATGTAATTGACCCTTCATCAATAATCGTTAAAAATGCAGTAATCATGTTTTGAGTTTGATTTGTCATATCTTGACCTGTTTAATAATAGGTGTGTTCGGATTGACCTATGTAACCCATTTAATCAAATAGGTCCAACCTTTACCTTGTTTAACTAAACAGGTCAACCTGCCAACCCGTTTATAACCCATTCATTACAGCCACTATCCCATTTAACGCATTTACAACTGGATTTCACCCAATTTATTAAATATGGGTTACATGATTTAAAGTGTCCTGGTGGTGGTTTATGTCTTGACAGGAATAAATATATAGGTTGTGTTGGAGTTCTATCATTCAACCTGTCAACCCAACACGATTGACAAGCCAAATTAAAATAGGTAGAACAAAGAAGTGAGCTAATAACAAAACCTTTGAAGTTTTAATAACCTCCTAAATTGCTCTTTTAAAAACTTTCTGATCATTGTTTTAATAATAGTTTTTGTGATCATATGTAAAATTTAATTGTTTATGAGATGAAGCATGAACGGTAAAGCATCAAGGTAATTCTTAAGAGTAAAACGTACCTCCAGTTGTTCATGTAACCTCTTCTGAACTTCCATTTGTAGTCGTAATGCTTCAGTGATCTCCATACCCCTGTTAAATTCAAAACTAATAATCAAGGACTGAAAAAATAGCCATACAATCGCCAAAAATAAGATGTAAATGAGGGAGGTGTTTGGACATGCATTTTGAAAGTTATAAATAGATAATGAATAATCAGATTAAGCAATAACAAAACACTTTGTAGAAGATGGTGTTTGGAGGTGCTTCTCCAGTATGAATGTTTGGAAAATGTTGATTATTTGAGAATTTAATAGATAACATGACAAAGAAATGGCATTTTTGTCAAAAGCTAGTCTAGATTAACAGAAGGGTAGTATCATTATACCTTTAAAAATCATTTAACTGGTATGAAACTGTTTAACAAAATCTGAAATGGTGAGATGATGAAAAGCAAAATCCGTCTAAGGGCCGGCTCAACATTTTCAGAGATCTAGAGCTTTTTCAGTTTTTTTATGGTTATAATCCATGTTCATCGCTGTTAAATTAAAACGGTATGTAAAATTTTTGGAAAAATGAGGCCCTAATCTTTTGAGGCCCCAAACCCTAGCTTCACCCCATATGCTTGTTGGGCCGGCCCTGAGTTTATCTAAATATTTCAAACTGATTATAATTAGTTAATTACTTCAAATTGTAATAGTCAGATAATCAGTGCTAAAACACAAATCCAAACACCCTTAAAAATAATATCTTATGCTAACTTTTATAGTTAATATAACTTACGTTTTCAACTCCAAAGATGAGAAATCTTCAGTGGAAGTAGTGTTTTTCTCTGAAGGTCCTGCAATAAGCGATCGATCAATTAATTGGTAAACATGTCTTTTATCAAGCAAAGAAACTTCCATGAGCCATTAGAGTAAAAATGATGCCAAATTTTATTTACCTTCTGATGGAGGCTCGGGTCTATATCTAGCAGTCCGATATTTCTGCAGAAAGATAAATACAATTTTTACTAAAATGAAAAAAATGCTTAACATTTATAACTAGCATCATCAGAAAGTATCATAAACGAACCATTCTACCTGTAGGTGACTCTTTACATGATAGATGGTTAAGCCTTCAACTTTCATTTGCTTCAGTACTCCCTTGGGTGTAGCTTCTGTAAATATAAATATAAGAATGCACAAGTAAAACTAATGCAATTATTAATTGTAGCAATTTTTACATTTACTTGTGACTCGTTCTATTCAAATTATGTTTTATTTCTAACAGGGAAAACGGGTAATAAATATAAATACTAGACAAAGAATGAGTAAAACGTGTCAAAAGTCTATACTTAATGCATAAAACCTCTTAAATCTTTTTACTCAAAAACTATAATATTATTGAAATTATAAACTCTATAATCAAACTTGACACAATAATTGTTTATAAAGATTTCAATATTCTAGAAAGAACTGTTTTAATCTCAATTCGTCCCGTTTTAAACCGTACCTAAATGCCACCCCTTTTATACCCTTAGATCCCCATTTTGCAACCTCTAGTTACAGTTAAAAGTTAAAACATAGTCAACTTTTAAAGTGATTTAAAAACAGATGTAGGAAAAAAGGAGTACTTTCACTTCCACCAAGTTTGTTGACGGCTTCCACAAAAGCTTCATGGAGTTCTGGGGTCCAACGCATACGTGGTTTGGAATGGGACCCGCTTCCACAAGGTGTTGGAGTCAATGGAACACATGTTTCTCTGGATGATTGAGGAATTAGTGGTTGTGCTTGTATCGAGTTTGTAGATGACCCGCCCATATGATATGCCATCTGAAATAAGATAATAGGCATCCACATACATGACGACTACTGGTTGCATAACTTTAAATAACAAGTCAAGAACCAACATATTGTAGATTTAGATATATATAAAGTAGATTCAGTAATAAAAATAGCACCTATACGGGTTAATTGCATAATGTGACCAGCTTTGGTCCAACATTTATTTTAGGTAACCAGCTTTGTTGTCAACCATAGAAACCCCTTGAACACTCAAAATTTCAATTTCAGGTGAATCAATATTTTAGGTTGAAAATTACCCAAAATCAATTTGGTATTTATGGATAAAAAAAACCTTACTTAATCAAAATAGCAAACAGACCAAAGTGGTTACCTTTTTATGCACTTATCCCCATCTATAGTTATATTAACATCCAACATAGATTTTTGTAGGAAATTTGTCATTTGTAGTCATGCAATGCCTTCATATGCCTATTAAATACAATCCAAGTTACTAAAAGAGTTTCCTTGTTTCTTCAGTAGCAATGTGAGAATGCACAGTGTGATATCCGACTCAATTGAAGACAATATTATACACATTTCTCGTGTTCTTCTAGTCCAAAGGAAACCTCGAAATCTACTTAATTATTGTGATCCCTTTTTGATTAACATCATAATAAATTAAATACAACATATAAAAGTTGAACATACCTTTGGCTCTGGATCAGCAATATTGGTATCGATTAGGATATCATTCCAGTCAGGGGTCATGGCGTCATTTTCATTAATGAGCTGATCAGTCCAGTCTTGCCAATCATTTTGTTTACCAAAATTCTCCGGTGGCATGATATTGTGTTCTAAGGTACTAGACTGTATAGGGGTATTTTGGGGATAATCAAGAAGATCATCAGATGGCATGATACTGTGTTCTAAGTTACTAGACTGGATAGGGACATTTTGGGGATAATCAAGAAAATCAGGCAGTGAATCTGTACACCATGAACTATTGTTGGTTTCTTTCATATACTGGCTTGATGCTGTAGATTGAAGAAATCCTGATGATTGAGATATAAGAGGTGCCTTTTCTGGAAGATTTGAGTGAGAAATGACAGAAGAAAAATGAAAATCTGAAGGCATTCCTGAAGATGAAGAAAATGTGTGTCCTTCAGTCCCAGTAGTGAAATTGTTTTGAGGGTTTGTAAACTTAGGATATTTATCTTCCAAAGGCGACGACCGAGCGGTTGCAGATTGATGGTTGCTAAACTGTCTGACACCTGATGTTTGAAAGGGCAAAGGTTGTGCTTCCATAGTTACTAAGTTGCCTTGCACCTAATGCAACACAAACATAAGAAATCTTTTAGGCCCACCATCTATCTAATTAGTAATTACATATGTAATACAGTTAACAACCACGTTTATTTTAAACTAAAAGCAGTCATTTTACTTGAAGAAGGAAAGGTCAACAATCAACACAAATGCAGTCATTCTACATCAAAGAAAAGTGGGAATCAGGTAACAATCGCCAACCTTACACATACATAGTGATAGATCAATCAAGAACAAATTCACTTATGCCTCTTGACATTTGATAACTGCACCATAGTTGTTGTAGTGCAAGGCACACTCAAGCCATAAAGGGTGAGCCTTGGGTCTAATTTCTCGATCAAAACTTGACCTTTTGATTAAATTAAAATACTCAACTCACAGTACATAAAGTCTATAGCACTACATGTTCAAATTTCTATAATAACTCCTTTTATTCTAGTTTAAACCAATGCCAGCATATGAATTAACATCAAAATCATACACCTACAAACTCTAAACTACTAATATATATTTTGACAGTTATCACAAAAAGATCAAACTTAACTTTCAACAAGCACCAAATACATAAATTCAGAAAGCATCAACAAAATCTCTCACATAAATTTCTCCAACAATATAACCCATTCACCAACAAAAACGCATCAAAACCAATACCAGCATATGAATTAACATCAAAATCATACACCTACAAACTCTAAATTACTAAAATAGTTTTCTACAGTAATCACAAATGATCAAACTTAACTTTCAATAAGCATCACATACACCGGTTCAGAAAGCAAAGCATCAAAATCAATGCCAGCTAATGAGTTAACATCAAAACCACACACCTACAAACTCTAAACTACTAATATAGTCTTCTAGACGATTCACAAAATATCACATCAGATACACCAATTCAGAACATACTCATCAACTAAAACGCATCAATCATCATGAACTCCAAAATTCAAACTCTTACAACATAATCCATCACAAATGACCAATCAAATCCAAATAAAACGAACGAACACATCAGAAAACCTCACCTCAAATCATGCGAACTACTAATATCGTTTTCTACATGCTTCACAAACGACCAAAACCTAACTTTCAACAAGCATCACATACACCAATTCACAAAGCATCCACAAAATCTCTCACACACACATTTCTCCACCAATACAATCCACTCACCACTTATATTTCATCAATCACACCACAAACATCCAAACATCCACAAATATCCAAATCAAACGAACGAACACATCACAAAACCTCACCTCAAATCATACAAACAAACAAACCGAACGATCAACAAAGCGTGTTTCAAAGCGATTTGCAACGAGATCTGACGCGGTGTGTGTTCTGAAACGGAGGTGTGACCGTCGTGTCGTTTTGCTTGGGCGGCGGCGCGTGGATAAGGACCACCAGAAGTGATGAAGGATGATGAGTGAGTGATGTGGTGGTTGCAGTTTGGCTTATAGTTTGTGGGAGCAGCGGCAAGAAAGTGGTGGATGGGAGTCACACGCGCACACGGGCGGCGCGTGGGGTGTGGTGAATAGAATATGTGTGTAGTAGTGCGGTTAATGGCTCTCGACTTGGTGGGAAATGATATTAGGATCTTATTTTGTGATTTATCTTTTAATAAATAAATAAAAAGTAATGGGTTAATGGTTAAGCGTTAGTAACATTTAACTAGTAATAATTTGTTAATATTAATGTTTAAATTTTGTATCTTAAACAGAGAGAAAAGTTTTTATTTTCCCAGAACCATTTAACATACAATATATTTTTTTTATATAAAGTGAGGGGCTAATAATGAAATATCACGCAAGAAATATTTGTGATTGTGTGAGCGTAATAATTTCGAAATTATCACGTAGGAGTAGTGAAATTATTACACAAGTCAAATGAATGGAATTAACATACAAAAAGATAGATTTATCACACAAAATTCAAAATAAATGAAATTATCACGCAGTAATATAATTATCACATAAGAGTGATGGAATTATCACACAAAATCCAAAAAAATAAAATTATCATGTAAGAATGATGAATAGTTACATAAAACTCTATACATTTTGTATGTAAACCCAATTTATAACTTGAGCTTCCTTGTTTTTTTATGATTTTATTGTACGAGAATCTAAAACACATGATACGATCATTTACCTTGTATCAACAATATAAAGAGCTCTTTTATAGTTTATAAATTGAGTGTATTACGTTAACATGAAATGATGAAAGGTCACATTAAACGTGGCATTAAAATTAATTTGGCTTTTTGTGAGTTGTGACGATGACGCGTTACATGGAAATGGTTAAGCGCATGATAGGCAAAGGAATATAAAACTTTTAATTTGGAATATATAATTGTTTCATAAGACTGGGGTGCTTCTTCATTTGCTCAAAGGGTCAAATTGGACCACACTGATACTTTGTCCTTTCTGTGCATATAATAATATTATTAATAAAAAAGTTATAATACTAATTGTTTTATATTATGAATTATTATCAATGCAAGTGCATAAATTCTTTGTCAAACTTATAGATAAGTTTACTATGTTACTTATCTATCAAAATAGTTTATCTTGTCTACCAAAATAATTGATCTTTGTAATATAAATACAACTTTAATATAGAGGTGAAGATGCACCTCTTGTATACACTTTCATAAGTTATACATTTATTTCCTTTCTTCTTGCTCTTGCAATTCTCTTTAAAGTTTGTAAGGTTATAACACTAATATTGTGTTAATTATTGTGATATTATAACATGTTATCAGCACGAGAGCTCTTAAACTTTAATCAAGAAGACCAATTGAGTACAAAGTCATCTACTAATCAAGATAAGACCTACATTAAGTAATAATATATAATATCTTATATTTAGAAAATAACTAATATAAATAAAGTACGCACAAAGGAGATCTTGCAGGATCGGTTAAGGTCACTTAACACTTTGTTTTTTTTTTCTCAAACTCACTTGAACTACACTCGGATGAAAGGCAGAGTCTATAAGAGTTGATCATAATATAATAAGTAGTAAAGAACACAAGAAGTAATTTTCAAGGTACTTGCATATATTGCTTCTCAACTCAAATGTTACAAGACTCTTACAAGTATGATGTTATGAGTTACAATGAGAAACTATATATAATACTACCTACAGTCAGATATACTTTGATATCATCTGGGATCATATAACTAAAGCAAATACTACAAAGCTATAGTTTAAGATATCTCAGGTAAAGTCTTATCTGAGATATGGTACTCAAGACATGTCCCTGACTTACCTTTAGTCACCAACTAAAATTGGTAACTTAAACTATCATAAAAGGTGAACAGTGGAATAAAGTATGGTCAACTACATGGATCTTTGACAAAGCGTCATGCAGTATCAGAGGTCTGTAGCGGAGTATCAGAGACCATACTTGTAACACCCGGTTAATTCATTTTGAAGCTGACGAATGAAGAAAAAGAAATAAAAGTCCAAAGTCGAAGTACCAAACTCGCCAACGAGAGGAAGTTGGGTATGTGGTGATATTTATAGGGAGAGGGCAACCATTACACTCTCCCCACACTCACATTTTCAGCATAGAAAAAGGAGAAGAGAGAAAGAAGAGAAAAGGAGAGAAAAAGGTTAGTTTGGATAGATTCAAGCTCGAAAATCGTCGTGTAGCGAGTCAAATCGAAGCTCTTCTCGTTGTGGTCATTTGTGTGAGTTCTAGGACCCCTATTTTACACGTTTTTGAATGATTTTGGGGCTGGAACACATCTGAAATCGGGTTTTTGAGTGTGTGTAGGTTCGACCCGTTTGTGTATATGTATGTGTGTGTATGATTCGTTTGGGTCTTGTGTTTGAGCTTGTGTGTGCTTGAATAGTGTTGTGGTATGCATTACTAAGGTTTAGGATGGTTGATTTGGGCTTAGAATGGGTTTGGATGAGCTTGGAGGTCGAAAATGGCAGATTGGGTTCGGGATGAACTGCATTCTGCATCAGCTAGAGCTATGCGACCGAATGGAGGCCATACGGCCGAATGAGGTGCGAGTGAGGTTCATTCGCACGATTGAGGTTCATTCGCACGATTGAGGATTCATTCGTGTGACTGAGGGCCAGTCACATTGGGAGTCATGCGACTGAGGGCCCATTCGCATAAGTGCTCATCCGCATTAGTTTCATTCGCATGAGGTCCATCCACATTAGTTCCATTCGCATAGGATTCATCCGCATTGAGTCCATTCGCATGAGGTCATTCGCATGGGTGTTCATCCGCATTGGTGTTCATCCGCATGAAGTCCATTCGCACGATTGGGTGTTTATCCGCATAGGTGTTCATCCGCACTGGTCCTTTCGTATGATGTTCAGTCGCATGGAGGCCATGCGACTGAAGGGTGTCCATACGCCCGAATAAGGCTGTTGCACCCGAGGAGAAGCGTAGTTTAACTTCTGACTTTCGGGGGAAAGTGCAGATGTAAGCATTGACGTGGAAGTTCCCGTAAGTTCATGTAAGATGATGGTAGATGCCTTAGAGGTTATGTTGGGCATGATGGTGATGTTGCACGTTTATGCATGATGTTATGTTATGTATGTTGTTGCCCTGTATGTTGATGATAACTGTGTATGCTGATGTTCCTTATTATGATGTATGTTTATCTTTCCGTGGCTTTACGTTGAATGTTAATGATTTAAGTGAAAGTATTATGTAACGTAAAGTGAAAGATAAAGAAAAGAGGAACATGAAGTAAGAATGCATGCATTAATGAATAATGAAAGTAAAGAAAGTCTTGCAAGCATAGTATGTCGGGACACGCCATTAAAAGGTGTTAGCCTAACGGTGTGCGGGTTCGCTACCCCGAGAGGATGCACATTGGGGTCTTTCTTTGTGATTGACCATTTGTATAGCACCATTGCTGCATGCCCTAAGTACTATGACCAGAGGTGCGGAGCATCGTTATAGCTAGTCTATGATAGGCCTAGGTCCAGTACCAGGATTAGCTAGGTATTGCACATAGCAGTAGTACACCTAAACTCTACCCTAGGTTCCGTGATCAGAGGTGCGGAGCACCGTTATAGCTGGTCTATGATAGACCTAGGTCCAGTACCAGGAATAGCTGGGTAACGTTTATGGTTGAAGGAAAGAAAAGATGTGATGTTGAAAGAATGTGAAAGTTAATGAACATACGAATGAAAGAATGAAAGTATGAACGCATAATGAAGATAATAATGATATTATCTATGTGTACGTATGATGTATGATCGCATGAATATAAAGAACGGTTTTAATGAAAGAAAAGTATGTTTTTATTATAAAACTAGAACTCACTCAGCAATGCTGACTTTTATGTGTTTCCAGTTGGCAGGTAATGGTTGCTGAGGATGGCACGAGGCAGCTACTCGGCTCTTTTGGATGGCATCCATATTTATAATGCTTTTGTGATGTAATGCAACTTGGGTTTTGTAATTGAATTACGATGTATTATTTTGCAAAAGCTATTATATTGAGATGAAATGTCATTTATAAATGTTTCCGCTGCGATGCTTTATGAAATACAAATGAAATTATATGTTTTATGTGCGATGAGGATCCAACCGTAAGCGTCCCGGGAACGGGGCCTTACAATACTTATGTCCACTGGTTCATAGCAGTGTCTTCCGAAGGTTAAATGGCTTCGGAAGAACAAGTACTTCCGAAGCCACTTATACTTCGGAAGAGGTTGCTTCTTCCGAGGCTTGAGGAATTCTTCTTTTCTTCAAACTTCAAAAGTAGTCTTCTGATTTACTCTTCTTGGACTTGATCTTCGGAAGTAAGTTCTTTGACTTCGGAAGTAGAGTTTGTCTTTGGAAGTTGATTTTTCGCTTTGTCTTCGGAAGAACTCTACAACATTCGGAAGTTACACACTTGGCTTCGGAAGCCTTTATAAGTAGCACCAAAATTTGATCCATTGATCCATCAGATCTTATTATGGTGTTTAAACGAGATTAATATGTGTATTTAAGTTCGAAACATGCTCTCGAACGATTTGGAACGGTTTGGAGGTCAAAATCATAGGGTTCCGATGGTATTTGGACTCCCGGACTTCGGCCGGAGAGTGTCCGGAAACAGGGAAGGGCGACGGGAAGGGGGGTTGGGTTTTGTTTCAAATATTTACAAGTTTAGTCCATGTAGTTTCAGGTCTTTATTATTTTATGTAATAAAGCTTTTATTTCAAGTATTAGAAATTACAAATTCAACCCTGTACTTTATAAATCCCATTTGAATAATAAGCCAAATTTTTATTTGTTAATCTTTATAACATATATAAAACCTGTAAACTTTATAATTTGATTATTTATTTTCAGTAATTAATATTCATAATTACTAATAGAACTTTATTCATTTTATAACTTTATAAGTTTTTGTTTTTTTATAAGTTCTTTTTTCATTTAAATATTTATTGTAAAATGATTAATAACACTTTATATCTTAACAAAAGAGTTATTTATAACTCCAAAAGGACAATTTTTTTGTAAAAGTTGGTGTAAAGGTGGGCATGGCCGCCCACCCTCATTTCACATCACCATTTCTTCGGTTTAGAGAAAGAGTAGAGAAACTCTCGGCTAAAGAAGAAGAAGAAGAGAAGTGAATTCAAGGTTTTTATATGATTATGTCGGTTTTTATCCCGGTTATATGTTTATGTGCTTATGTGTTTGTGTATGTGTTCGGGTGTGTGTTTGGGGTTGTTTTTAGGTGCTTGAACTCAGTTGCAAAGAGTTAGAAAGGAAGAAACACCCGAGTTGCACCAGGTGAGTTCTAGACCCCGGTTTCTACTTGTTTTGAACATCTTTGGGGCTGAAAATATATTAAAATGGTTTTACAAAGTTTATGTATGTTACCCGTATGTATTATGCATGTTAAATGTTGATTATTGAATGCTTATAGGTTGTTCATGTTTAGAATAACCATGATTAAGCTTAGAACAGATGAGTTTGAGGATTAGGTTTGAAAACAGACTAGAAACCTGTTTTACAGTAGGTTCATACGCCTGAAAATGCCATAGAAGGATTTAAGTGTAACTCATGCACCTGAACAGTAGCCCATGCGTCTAAAATTGCCTTAGAAATGTTTCCCATGCGCCTGAACAGTGGTCCATGCGCCTAGAAATATTAGTCGAACGACTAAGTGTAGGGCCATGCGCCCCAATAGTGCCCATGCGCCCAAGTGGTCCATGCGCCTAAGTGCCTATGCGCCTAAATAGTACATGCGCCTAAGTGATAAAATGGTTGAGTGTTGGCTGATGCGCCTACATAGTGATCAAACGCCCAAACAGGGCTCATGCGCCCAAATAGTGCCCATGCGCCTAAGCACTTAGAAATTTTTACAGAATTTTCTGGAGTCTGTGCTTTTAGGGTTTGACCGAGGTTGACTAGGGCTTATATATGATGATGTTTCATGCATGATTAGGATTGCTTATGATTGCCTTATGATTGTTCCTTATTATTATTATTGCTATTATTATTATTATTACTTACAGAATGTGACCTTATGTGGTATGTTTATTATCGTAACGTAATGTATATTGTAATAATAAAGAGAAAGAGCAATAAAGAAAAGTAGAGGAACATTAATAAAATGTTAACAAGTCTTGCAAGCTTATAGGAGGTACACGACCGTGTTATCGTTAGCT